>JAQIXC010000578.1:0-23382 GCA_034697605.1 Metabelba pulverosa | reverse complement strand
GAGAGAGAGAGAGAGAGAGAGAGAGAGAGAGAGAGAGAGAGAGAGAGAGAGCAGACATGAAGCTATCATTTCTAATCTATTATTCGTTCTCTCACTCGGGCCGTGTAGTCGGCACCGGCATAACGAGCCGCCAACTTTCAAACGTTGCCTAATCTACGTGAGCACCGAGATGAGAGCTGGCAAATCGCCCTGGGCGCTCCACACATTCATATGCCGATTATTAAGGAGAGAGAAAAGATTGACTCGAAATTCAAAATACATTCTCTAATAGAGTGTTATTTTTTTCAGGCAATAGGGAAGGCATCTGAACGCATGAAAAGGCGGTAATGGCCTGTTGGCTGGCCTTGGAGTTGATGGACAGACGTGTTGGTTGTGTTGGTTGTGTGCGCTGGAGATGCGATCACAACACCGGTGCCTATCGTGCGGGTTCGGCCCCATTAGCGATAATCATAATATGTTAGATGAGGAGCACTAGTATTCAAATAGTGAGGCTATTCTCCATTGCACTCATAGTTATGCCGTTCGGCTCTAATCATCCACAGCTTGGAGTCACACCTTTTATATAATGCCATCCATTCCTTCCCTCACTCCTTCTCTCTCCCGTTCCTCTCCCTCTCTTCACTACTCCTTTGCCACTATCCGAGCGCCCGATTCCAGATTGAATCGATAGCACAGCCCAACGCACCTGAGCTCGAGAACAGGGCCTAATCAGTCTCTCTCTCTCTTCTCTCCCTCTCCTCTCTCGCAAGTGTTTAAATGCTATTTTAAAATGTTTTTACTCTTATCTTAACTAAAAACACAATTTAATCAAAAATTTTAAACAGTTTTTCCCCTAAACTCTCTTTCCATCCATTTCTCGAATACAATCTTTTAGACTCTGATTGAATAAAGCGATTCGATCTGCGAATGTAAAAACACAAATTGAACATGCTAACATGCTTATTGCTTATTGAGTGCATAATTGGACAATTGTTTTAATCTCAGATGTATTCTTGATTTCAATTAATTGCATCGAAACAGTCATTCATTATATAATAAATATGTGGAAAATGTTAGAGATTTTCGGCGCATAAGACTCGGAGGCGAATACAACGAGTCGTTTGCAATTATCGCTCCTCTGATCGAACCGACTGTTGAAAAAAGTTCGTAATTTAAGGCGTTTTTCGTTGCGAAAGGCATTCGAGAGAATCATTGCTTTCGCCAATCAATTCCGTCAATCGTTTTATTCGCTTTTATTCGACGTCTCATCCAATAGAGCCTCGGGTTTGGAACAACTCTTTGAAGACCTCTTTGTGAACCTCTTTGATGTCTAATTATTGTCGCAATTTCTCGAACGCGCATAAAAAGCAACGTTGTATTATGCGCTCGAATAACGACAAACTTATTCTTCAATTCTCTAATTAGTTGCTGTAAATCAACATTTCATTCGACGAACTAATGGCCCGTAAAAGAGGGCTTCGAATAAGCGCTTCGTCGAGAAGACGGCTATTAAGCGAAACAACTCTTTGTCTAAATTTAGACAAATTCGCCGCAAAAGGGCTTCAAATCGCGAATCGGTTTTACGATTTAATCAAAAGCCAAACACCGCCTCTCAAACCGACTAATTGTGCACTGCTTCATTTTAAATCCCGCATCTAACTCATGCATTAAACGCATTTACACTGAATTGAAATATTTGCATATATTATGTTGTTTTTGAAAATTGAATTTAAAATAAACATGATAGGAGTTTTTGTTTAGGAAAAACAGTTATTTAATTAAAAAGCGAAGTCCGCGACGAATGGATAGTAAATCTCGAATCGAAAGCCATTTCAGAAATATTGCTGAGAATTGTAAATAACGAATATTAGGAGAAAACTCAGTAAATATGTCAACATTTGTTCAGTTGTTAGAACTTACATAATAAACAAAAATTTATTTGACATGTGTAATATGTTCTGGATAATTCATTCGCGAATCTGTATGTACTGTGTAGTATATGAGAGTGCCAGTGCCAAATGAACATTTCGGATGCCTGTGCAGCGCCTCTACTCATCGATACATTAAAATTGTTTAGAATTCACTAATGGATAGAATTCGCAAAATCAGCCCTTTTTTCAAAATCAAAAATTTTTTTTAATTAGCAATTAATGAGACGACAAAAAAGTTCGAAAACAGAGTACAAAAACCTTTCATTACTTTGCAACAATATTTAACATGAATAATTATTGGGATTCAATTCTACCGTTTGATTGATTTGCAAATCACATCGCTTTGAACTTTATTACACTGTATAAAAGTCTATACATTTTCTTTTATCGAACAAAAATGTCTTTTTCTTATTGATTGGATTTTGATTACTAGTTATTCTTAACATTTCGTGAGAAGATTGCATCGGTTTTTGTTTGTCTGGTCTTTGGTGAGAATGATCAAGGCAATTTTTAAATCTATTTAAATATACTGTATACATAAAATTGAAGCATTTTAAAATTACTAAAATTTATGTCTTAGATTCTTTTTACTGCTGAAAATGCTATTAAATTTACCAAATAATCATGTAAAGTTTTTAAATAGTTACACAAAAGATCTACTGTATATTTAATTATGATAATTTAAATTCACAAATTACAAATGAATATTTGATAAATCAATTATTAGCTAAATTATCTTAATATAAGTTAATGCATGTTGAATTAAAAATCAAATTATTTCTAAAATGTTTCTTAATGTTTAAATATAAGTTATTATTTATAGCAAATATAATGCAACATTTAACATTATGCAAATTTGGTTCCAATGCTTGTATCCATATTTATTATGTTTTAGCAATAATTTGCTTTTGTTTAACATTTAACAATGCTTAATAATACTTCGAAACAAATCCCTATTTTATGTTAATATTAGTATTTTAATTGAGATTTTTGTTTCATTATATTCTCAGTTCAAACAAATCAGACAAAAGAGTCATTACTTTTTGGCAATGATTTTGATTTTTGTTTAACATTTCAAAACTCGAATTCCTAACGAAAAACTAATAAATAGTTTCGAAGAAATTATGGCCAAAAAACTGTCGAATAGGAGAATGTATTTTTGTTTTGAGAAGTACTAATTTGAAGCATTGCCTAAATGATTCGTTGCAATCCTTAGACCGAATTTAACGGTTTATAGTCAGAGAAATACACGAATTCTATTCAACTCAACACTTAAACAATGCATAAGTTTTTTAGTCCTTTTCTAAGATTCTCGAAACGCCAGCGAAAGAGCAATAAAAGCGTTTTTATTAGTTTAAAAACTTCGCGAAAATAAAAATAAAAACCAGAAAATCCGAAAACCAAATCCGAAAAACTATTTCCAAAACTCTTAGACTGTATTGGAATTCAAGGTTTCGGTTGAATTCCTCCGCAAATCGATTCCCGAAATGCATTGTACTCTTCGTCTCGAATCAAATGTTTATTTCTTTTTATGTTATCTTAGTTTCGAAATCAATTAATTTTTTCCGAAGTCTAACGCATTTTCGCCTAAAGTTATGTAAGAATTTTGTTTTCGACGAAAGTTTTTCGCAAAAATTATTTGATGTCTAAAATCAAAACTCAAGTCTCCTATGATTTCAACAAAAATTAAGTTTTGCTTTTAAAAAGAAAAAATGTAAAAAATATTTTAATATTAATCAGATTTGTAGCGAAAATGCAGCCTTAAGTCTGTGCAAAGTTTTTTAGACATTCGGTTCATTAAATTAAAGCAATGCAAAAAATTTTAGATCAAAAATCGATTGCTTTCAACAAATTCATTAAAAGAAAAAATTCTCTAAAGAATTAAATCGATTTAAACCGTAAGACAAACCAATAAAAAGTTTTCGCAAAAAATCATAAAATAAGAGATTACATGAGAAGCAGAAAATTCGCTCTAAATATACGTTGGCTTTCATTAGTCTCAGAGCTATATATTTGATTGGATATCGAAATCAAATACACATAAGGAGTAAACGAATTCTTAATTTAATACTTATTTCCCAATCATTCGGTTTTAAGGCAACGAAATATTCGCCTGAATTGCAAACATCGCTAATAGACGTCGAGTGCGCGACTCGTATCGCGAAAAACGTCTTCGAATCTAATGCTCGACTAATGTAGTCATTGGTCTTAATTGCAAACAAAAATTTATTTATATATTCGACTTAAAAGAAAGTTTCGCCAAAAAAATGTTTAAAAATAATTACTACAAACACATAAAGCGACGAATTTTCGCGAATAAACTTCGAGCGAAATATTTATTTATTTATTTAAAGATAAATTTTTGCCAAAACTTTTTTACTTCTCTGTGTATAAGACATTAATTTTCGCTCGAATTCTAATCATTAAGATTAGAGCCGTTTTGAAAACATTAGTTTTGAACAAAAAACGAGAAAAAGTTCTAAAACTAAAACAACTAAAACAAGTGGAAAGACATTGAAAGACATGGAAAGACATGGAAAGACATGCCGACGACGAGAGCTAAACGAATACAGATGTCAACCGTTTAGAGAACCCGTAGTTTCCGTTTCGCCCCAAAGCTATCCATTCTCTTAAACTCGTTTCGTATTCTTATTATTCGTTATTATTATGATTTCCTTTCGCTTCGAATCTGAATATTCCAAACGATAAGAGTTTTTCGCTTTTCGTTATGTTTTCTCTTATCAAAAGCGAACCGACATTTGCGCTGAAATAGATTTTTCACTTATTTTTCTCCACTTTTTTATCGCGTTATTGCATCGAATCAACGCCAACGGCGCCCCCTCTCTCACACACCTCTCCATCTCATTACCCCCTCATTCTGGACGCGTTTCGATGAGCTTTTTGCACTACTCTTTTTATGAGCATGCTACTTTTCCGTATATATTGCTGATTATGATTCGCAACTTTTTAGTTTCAAAGAACTTAATATAATTTTTTCCGGCAATGACTCGACTTTCTTAGATAGAAATATACAGTGTATTAATGTACACATAATTTATACATGGTGAGAGTAAATTAATAATTCAAATATCTTTTTCATAATTTCGTTTTCCCGTCTAATCAGCGCTTTTTTCAATTAAATTAAATTGAATTGAATTTATCGCAAATTTTTTCACTAATAGAATACTAATTAGAAATTATCGCAACTTTTTTAAAACGAATAAATTATTAATTTGGCAAGGTTGAAAATACGAAAAATCCTTTTTTTTACTTCTATACTAAACTACAATTTATCATAACTTATGATATATTGAGTGTATTTTAAACGTTTGTAAAAAACAAAATTTTTTATTCGAAAGAAAAAACAGAAATTTTTTGTTAATTTGTTGAACGACTTGTTCGGCGGCTCTATCTCTAGTGTTTGCGAATAAATTAAAGAGTAATTTATTGCCATATCTTGAATACGATTTGAATAAATTACTGCTTTTTATAATGTTATTACACAGTAATAGCGATAATTCAAATGAAAGCCTAATTAGTGCTAAAGATTTCACAACTTTTTTCGCTGCGGATAACGAGTCGAGCGATTCGTTTATCGAAAGAATAATTATTTGTAGAAATAGTTTCACTTTTTCTTCGCTCTAATCGCTCGGATTGGCGGCGAAGAGACGAACGACACTCAAGACTCGAGAACTCGATTTAATCGGATTAGCATCGGCTGTCGCTCCGAAAGAAAGTACAAACTTTCGGATTAGTATCCAATTCCTGCCAATCCGTCCCACTCTCACACACTCTTACAGCTTAGCGCCGAAAGGGTAGCGAAAGTAACGCAAAAACCTATTTTCGACATCATTTGTGAACGCATTCCTCGATTTCTGGTTTTTATTTACATTTTTGCGTTTTGTGTCTGAAATCAAAATCGGTTTTAAACCGCATTTAACCGATAATTAAATTAATTCTTGAAATAGTTTTTAAGATTAAAATCCATTTCCGGAAGCGATGGAGAAAAAGCAGTCGTAAGTATCGCTCCGTTTGGCGGCGTTTGTCGTCCGACACGTGTTTTAGTCGACAATTGCATTGATTTCGATCTCCGATTGCATTCCCGTATTGGCGCGAATCCAGTGTCGACTTGACGACCGTCCGGTGCCAGAAGTGTCTGCAAA
The DNA here is from genome assembly GCA_034697605.1 of Metabelba pulverosa. Taxonomy (NCBI): domain Eukaryota; kingdom Metazoa; phylum Arthropoda; class Arachnida; order Sarcoptiformes; family Damaeidae; genus Metabelba; species Metabelba pulverosa. The sequence goes on along the minus strand of JAQIXC010000578.1, from coordinate 17,309 downwards.
TGGGCCACTGGACCTACCAGTGCACCGGAAAACGCAAATACGTGCACCGATTGTCGCGGACGGCGCTCATGAAGCGGCGGATCAAACAACGCGAAGAACAACAAAAACTGCAATTATTGTTGAGTTTTGGCTCGAATTTGGCGTTTGTTTCGCATTTCTAATGATTTGTTGTTTTGGTTTGTTTTCAGACAAAGACTAAGTGAACAGAAAAACGCCAACAATTCGGGCGATTCGTCCGAAACGAGTGACTCCGAGCCGGACAGCAGTTCGTCGACGAGCAGCGACTCGAAGGCCGGCAGCGGTTCGAGCTCTTCCTCCCATTCCTCGCAGTCTTCGTCGTCGTCGTCGTCCGACTCGGACTCGCAGTCGAGCGACTCGTCCGCCGAAAGCGACCGCAAGTCGAGGCCAAAGCGGAAGCGCTCGCGAAGTCCAAAGCGGCGCCGAAGCCGATGAGCGACTCGGGTCTCACCACTAGTTTACCACAATTTGTCACAATTTCTATATTTAGTCTTTCGTTTTGAAACTCATTTATCGCTTAAACTTAAGTCTAATTTCAATAAAACATTTTAATTCATCAAAACCCGAATCGAGTGAATGGCTTCATCTGGTCGTGAGTTTTCATATGAATCTTCAAGTGATCGCTGCGAGAGAAGGCAGACTCGCAATGACAGCATCGATAGCGCTTATCGCCTGTCCGTCCGTTCAGTACATCAGTGCGAAGACAATGCAATTGAGGAGAAGAACACGTTTTCAATCACTTTTCGCGCAATTACTCAATAAATAGCTTTTGAGCCGACATTTGAACCGATTTTTGCGCTCAGTTTTCAATTAAGTTTAATTCAATCGCTCAGTCATTGCGTTCTACAGTACACTGTATAGAGTATCGATAGAGAGTTGTCTAATAAAGAGCTCACTATTAGAGTCAAAGTTGGCTTAAAAGAGGAATCAGTTTCTGAAAAGTAGCGAAAGATTTAATAATCTAATGATCGCAACGACTCGTGAGTGAAATGTTTGGTCGTTTAGTGCCAATAGTGGCGAAGTGTTGGAGCAATAGCCGCATACCTGTGCTTGACGTGACGGTCAGTCACTCATTAGTAGCTTTCTTAGAATTAAAAAGTCATTTAATTGTCGCGTTTACTAAAACTAACTAAATCATTTAGTTTATTGGAGTTAATAGTGCTACTAGCAAGTGCAAATATTTACAAAATGAAACTTTTTATTTTTGTAATATTTAGTTTAATGCAAGTTCTGTATCGAATTTAAATAAGAAATATTAGAAATAAACTAATTTTAGTCTTAATAAACATTTGATACTACGCTTAAATTCTTGAAAAATTAGTTATTTTAATACAAATCCTAAAAATTAAACAATTTATTTCGATGCGAACTATTGTGAAAACACAAATAGCAAGATGTTTTTACAAATTACAAACAAGTGGTCAGTGGTGTGATGGGTAAAGCGTTGGCCCTTTTCTACATCGAGCACTAGTAGGTCTTCGGATCGAATCCGAGAAATATTTTCATTTTTATTCTCAAAAATATTGAAATTTTTGTAAAATAGAAATTTTAGCAAAAAAAGCAAAAAATGTAGATCTCGTTGGGCATCGAACCCATGGGCATAGCTCTCATCTAAATGACTGGCGCTCTGACCACTCGGCCACCTGAGCTATAATTAGATTATTAACTCTACACTTCTGCTTGAAAGAACTTAGCAAGATAGAATTATTTTCACTCAAAAGTTCTATTTTCAGCAGTGATTGAGAGTTACATTTCAATACAAATCGAAAGCATTAACTATGCGATTGGTTTCGACGCGAACTGCTGAAACAACAATAAGTATCAAGGTGTTTTCCAATTAAATATTAGTACCAAGGTATTTGAAACACGACTTTAGTTTCCAAAATATCTTTGTTCTGCAAACTTTGCCATGTATTCTTCTCCCAATTATAGCAGGTTTCGGGTGTAACATGATGAAATTATGTTAATCAATAAGTAAACTAAGCATGGTTAAAAAATTTTATTAAGTTTATTCAATGAATTCAGCGATACATAGGATTTGTAAGAAAAAAAATAATTCGAATGAGTTTTCGGATAGAAATTAATTCAAGAATTAAATTACATTAATATTGGAATACATGAGAAAAAAAATCAAAAAATGTAACTCTTTTTGTATTTTTTACTTTTATTTACTTTTTTTTTAATTTTATTTATAATTACAAAATAAACTGAATTAAGAGATAAAATGATAGAAAAGATGTGAAAAATACTAAATACAGTGATATTTTCGTTTAGATTTCGTTAGTCTTTCGGGACTTATTCAACGGTTCGATGACGTCGTCGTCGACTTCGAGCGAACGCTTCGAAGAGTTTAAGGAATTCTACGGAAAAGCGAATAATAAGCAAAAGATTAGCGAAACGACTAAATCGAGAATCGAGTCATTGATTGAACGGATCGTTACGTCGAAAAGGCTTCCATTAGTGCTGTCGACTGTGTTCTCGGCCTTCGCTTCGGCGCTCTCTTGCGGTTCGGACAGCGAGTTCTCGTTCGTCTCGTTCGTCACGTCGTTGGCGACGGGTTCGGCGTCGGTAGTGGTCGTCGCCGGGGCTTTGGTTACTGAGCTGTTGTCCGATTCGCTGACTGGACTACTCGGCGCCTGTAGTCGAAGGAAACGTTTGTTTTTAATGAGTCTAACGAACCGAATGTCAACGGAATGGGCGCTTACTTTCGGTGTTTTATTGGCTTTAGTTGTCTTAAATACTTCCGGCGCTAAGTATTTTCCCAATTCTTTTCGCTTCACGTGTTTCGTGTCAATAGTCATCTCCGGTTTGAAAAATTTGCTGAATTTCGCCGCATTTGTCACTAAATTCGAGATAACATTCGATTAAAACATTTGGCCGAATGTGTAACTGAATAGGCGCCGAATGAAAAGCGCATACCTGTGTCGGCGAAGTTCTTGATGTCTTGGGTGAGATCAACATTAATGCCTTCGGTTTTGTTGAACTCAAGACCTATGAACCACATCGTCTCCTCTTCGGTCTTCGTCTCGGGTTTGACGCCGTCGTCGACACTCTTATCGCTAGTGTCGGGAATGTTGTCGTTAGTATTGACCGGAACCTCAACCGATCGGCTAAAGTGTTTTGGGTTAACGTGTGCTAAGGCTATACATCGATGTCTCTCCAGATTCTGGACTAATATACGAATCTTCGACTCGACTAAACCCATCCATTCGGGACAAGCACTGGCCAACAGTACTATGAAGTGACGGTATTTGTTGAAGAAGTGCACCGAATCGAAGAGCGCCGACCACTGCGCCTGACCTACACTCGCACCGGACATGAGAGGAATGGGTGTTAACTGCAAATTCGCGCCAAAGCGGCAAACCTGTGGCCATACATACCGTTCATAATCTGGTCGATGATCTCCGAGGCGTGACTGAACTCATTAGTCATAATAGCTTTCGTCGAATTCGTGACATTGAATGTCGAGTTCTGCTGCGGATATGACGGAGTGATGATTGGCATCAAATGGAACCGATCGGCCGGATTGATGCGCGGGTCCCACACCGGGAAACCGAGGTTCGGGTTGTCTTCGTTGTTGTGGCGCAGGAGCACCGGCTTAGGCCACGGCCACTGCCGGAACACTAGGAAAAACTTCTGCAACAGAGTGGCCGCCGCCGCGCGCGGGTAGAGCTGGCAGGTGCGCGCCACCAACATCGCCCACGACACGCCTCCTGAGGGACAGTAGGGTATGGGTTGGTTAGACATTGCAGCGAAGGTTTGGTTTCAACTAAACGCCAATTCGTACCCAAATATCCCAAAGCATTGGAATAAATGCCTCTCTTTTTGGCCCAGAGTTTGACGGCTCTGAGCGCCAGACGGAACGACTCGTGATTCGGGACCAACAGTAGGATATCGTCGGTAACGCGCGAGCCGTTCAACGAGCGAACGCTCTTCTCGTCCAAGTTCTTGAGGAGTATGCCGTCGCGCAGATCCTGTTCCTGAGGTATGTTCTTGAGCGCCAGGCGGGCGAACAGAATGTCGAGTTCGATGCCTTCGATCTTGGTTTTGATGACCGGCACGAAGGCCTCCTCTACGGGCCGGACGTACTCGCAGTTCGGGATATTCGTCACGAATTCGCTGAACGTCGCGAAGAAGTCCGTCCGCTCTATATGTCGCGGCGCCACCAGAAGTGTGTCGATGTCCGCACCTGTAGGTCGCGATTGAATGCACAATAAGTTTCGATTGAATCGGTATTTGAGATAAAAAACAACTATTTATTCGAAATTCGATACAAATTAATGAAAACTTCAAACAAATTGTATTCAAAAATAAATCCAATTTTTCATTAATTCGCTCGAATGGGACGGAAAGCGCGGAAACGGCCACCGATTGGCGCGACTGAGCGGCCAATCGACGCCTCGGAGGCCAACCTTTCGTGTGGACACCCAAGCGGTAAGAGCCGAATGTGAAGATCTTGCCGGACATGAGCTCCGCGTTCTGTTTGGGCATCTTCTTGGCCGACACGTCGCGGATCCACGTCTGGACCGTCTCATTCACTTTGGACAAGACGTTCATCCGGTGCTGCATCTCGTCCTCACTCTCGAAGAGGTCGAACAGACGCAGACAGTCCTCGAGTTCGCGCGACGCCAAGAGGTCGCTGTCCTTGGGCTCGGCCATCGAGATCGGGGACGTTATGCCCAACGTCTTCGGCTCCGCAGCCGTCGTCTTCGCCATTGTCTCCGAAAGCGCTTACACTTCGCGTTCGGACCCGACGTTCGCCAACTGGTTGTCCCGCTTTCGGGCGGCAGTCGTGACGATCGCTGCACTCGAACTCAACGCAACTGTCGATGGGATTGAACGGCGAATGGGATTCAGAGCTCAAAACCGAATTAATGTCATAATCGGTGCGATTGTTGTCAAAACGTTTGCCATTTTCCGACTCAAACACAACAATGAATGAGTCGTTCAATCAATTACGTCGTCTCTCCTCTGCTCTCAACTGACTTGCGATCAGAGATTCTCGACATTCCTTGCATTCAAACGACCAGTCATTTCGAGGTTTGCTTTTCTGCAAAACACTAACCAATGCACTCATGTATGCACTCGTGTAGGCAATAGCGGTGTTGCGCGCACTCTATCAAAGTATCTGGGTAAAGGGTAAAAGGTATCTAGGTGATTCCACATCCGATTAGTTATCTTTAATGCGAATTGTAGTCAAAATTGTGTTTTATTTAAACAAAAACTAAAATAAAATCATTTAATAAATCAATAAAACATTAAATGCATTAAAATGTATATAAACTTCGAATTAAAGATATATTCAAAACAAATGAAATAAAAGTCAAAATAAGCGATAAATTGGTATAAAATTCGGCGAAAAGTGAATCAATTAATGAAAGCAATGACAACGAGAAGCGCACAAATGGTGGCCAAAGAGGCCGTCAGACCATTGGAACCGTTGCCGAAGTGAATGTTAATCATAAATGTCTTCACCTTTTCATCGGAAGTCGAGTGAAATCTTTGAGGCATTCGTTGTTCGGTTGCGGCGACCGAATGGGTCGGACCGACGGTCTGAGCGGCGGTTGGGCTCGGGTTCGGCCATCGCTTCACCGCTGACTCGAACTCAAGGAATGGCTTAGCGGACGAACACAGGACTCGAATGCCAGTCGCGGGACAAACCTCTTCGGCTATACTCTGGAAGAGCTGATAGTTTCGCTCGAATTGATCCAAACAGAGGTAACGACCGATAGATTGGAGACAAGCGGTGGTCTGGAAGAGAGCGCAGCAGTAGTTGAGTTGACAGTCGAGGCGTTGGCTGCGGCGGCACTGCGTGAGGATAACGCCCATCGGGTCCACACCCGTCACGTTGAGCCCCCAGTTCTGGAAGGCGTTGACGAGACATCCGGTCATATAGGGTGTCGTCCGCTCGCCCGCGCAGACCGGGTCGGGCGCCGGGATGTCGGCCGTGGGCTCAGCGCTGGGTTCGGGCGCTTCGGTGGTCGGCTCTGTCAGCAGTTGTATTCGCGGATCAATTGTCTCATTGAGAGTCGGATTGCCATCGATTGCCGACATTATCGCCAATATTAGCGCCAATTTAGTCCACATTTTCGATGTCTTTAACCAATGCTTTGAATGGATTTAATGGCAATTAACGTCAAATCGCGTTCGAGACTCGACTCTCACTAACTCTTTCAAAGTTTCAAAGTTTGGAAGTGTTAGTGAGAGTCGAGTCTCGAACGCGATTTGGCGTTAATTGCCATTAAATCCATTCAAACCTTTCGCTGCCTTTCAGTCAATCGTTTGGTTTTCGAATTCATCCAAACTTTTGCCGCTTTTGAGTCGAAAAGCGAATACATTGTCATAAATGACGTCAATTATAGCGCTTTTGTACGAATCGTTTGGAAGTATTGGAAAACCAAACGATTGACGAATCGATTGAAAGCATTGGTCGAAGACATCGAAAATGTGGACTAAATTGGCGTTAATTTTGGCGATAATGTCGGCAATTGATTGCAATCCGCCTCTCAATGAGACAATCGACCCGCGGATCCTACTCTGGACAGAGCCGACCACCGAAGCGCCGACACTAACCACCGCCAACGCGACGACCGGCCCGACAGCGGCGCCCGTCTGTGCCGGCGAACGGATGACACCCTATATGACCGGATGTCTCGTCAACGCCTTCCAGAACCGGGGGCTCAACGTGACGGGTGTCCACCCGATGGGCGCTATCCTCACGCAGTGCCGCAGAGGCCTCGACTGCGAACTCAACTACTGCTGCGCTCTCTTCCAGACCATGAATTGCATGCAATCTATTGCTCGTTACGTATGTTTGGATCAATTCGAGCGAAACAATCAACTCTTCGGGAGTATAGCGGCGGAGGTCTGTCCGGAGGATAGCGTTCGCGACATGTGTTCGTCCGCGAAGTCATCCCTTGAGTCACCGGTGAAGCGATGGCCAAACGAGACACTCATTGCCGACACTCCCATCGGTCCGATCGACGCAACCGATCGAAAGGCACAGAGATTTCACTCGACTTCCGACGAAAAGGTGAAGACATTTATGATTAACATTCACTTCGACAGCGGGTCCAGACATCTGACCGCTTCCGTCGCCACCATTTGTACGCTTCTCGTTGTCATTGCTTTCATTAATTGATTTATTCATTGATTTGAAGTCTATTTTAATACGAATTTTCATATATTTTTAGTTTATTTCCGATTCGTTTGAATTAATTCTCAAGTTTTAGTTTTAAATGAATTGTATTTTAATATAATTTTGATTTGTATTTCAGTTTTTAATTTAATTTTTTATTTAATTAATAATCCAATAAAAAGGCATTTTTGTTGAAAAATATTTTTAGTTTTATTTAAAAATTATTTACAATTTTTATACTTTTTTTTATACAACAAATAAATTCTCATTTCTAACAAAATTTTCGATTTAATTGATTTGATTTTGAGTTCTAAAGTCGTGTTTAGTTTGCGTCGAATTTGTTTTGTCTATCGATTATATCAAACAATATATAGATTTTAGAAATATTTGTTTGAATTAAAAACATATTTACAGATAACGAGAGTCTGACTGCGATTTTAGCTCAAATTCGTACGAAAAGCTCGATTCGGATAATCCGTAATAAGATTCCAGAAACTGATTAGTGATATAATCACTTCCAATACGATTAGCGGCAATGAGTCGGTCGTATCTGCGGTTCCGCCGATAAAGTGGATATAAAATAAGCAAAAAATCAATTAAATTCGGAATAAATTTCTACAAAATTAGCCCAAAATAGGCGTCGATTTGAATATATATTCGTAAGAATCGAATAATTAGTTTCAGATTCTCGACAACAGAATCGACGCCAGAATCGAAACTTACGGAATGCGTCGCTTCGGGAAACCGACGATATTTGGTGAATACCATTATTTGATTCTATAAACAGTGCACTAATTAGCAAGTTTGTTTTTAGGTTATGCGAGCGTTCGGGTGCACTGACCGTCGTGTGCGCGGAACTGGAAGAACGCTTCGAAACCGGTTCCGTCGAACTTGTCGTTCGACTTGAAAGCGATGCGAAAGAACTCGTTATCGGATTTGATGTTTTTCGGCGCTTTCAGACCGCAGTGTCGCGACATTTTGCGGTCGACTGTCCGGTAATTACTGAATTCGACGAAATCGCTCGCAGTGTTCGAATCGCAACTAAAACAACACAACAATTCCGAATCAGAAACACGTTTCGTTCGCTTCGCGAGGTATGGGTGCGCTTACGGCGGAACTCCTTCGACGTCGAAGTAGGCGAACGTGATGTGCACGCGTTCGTGGGTTTGGCCGTAGAAGTGATAGTGACATTCGGTGTCGCGCGGGTAGAGACCTGTTCGCCGAACAAACCGTTAGTTTTGGGTTTTGTGCATAATTTCGATATAAGTTATAATTGATATTTAGGGCCGAATTAGTCAATACCCGGATAGTTGGGTGAAGTGAACGATCCGTTCGGATGTATTGTACTGTTGAATATGAAACCGCAAACTAGAGAATCGATTGAAACAATTATTTTTGTTAGCAATTGAGTGATAATTGCAATTAATGAGTGAAACACTATTAACCGGTTTCTCTGTCGTCTTGAGTGCCACCACTTATGCCGAAGTCTGCGAACGAATCGATCGAAATTGAAATTAATTGCTTTCTATACTAAATGTTTGCAAAAACAAAATATTATATAACATGTTTTTCCGTATTTTCAGACTATTCCGGGCAAAATCAAAACACAATTTATCCTAATATATAGTGTAATGTTTGAATCAATAAAAAATAAAATATATAAACCTAGATTTAATAGCATTAAACATGTTGAATTGCTGATGTTAAAATACTAACTAAAGATCCATTTCTAGTCTCATTTTGATTCACCATGCTATTTAAAAAAGCACTTTGAATAATGTAATGGAATTATGCTTTATACGTGTATCATGGTGAATTATTACGAATCTAAACATATCTAACTCAAGGATAAACATTAGCTCTAAATCGTAGGGTTTTTATGCACTTTCTGAGAGACTCTCGAATAATAATTTAATAAATAGAACAAAATTCACAAAACTCTTCGCCTAATCACACGATATCTTATGGATTACTGGAAGAGGGGTTTCCTTCCGTTCCTATGGCCAACACATTACCGTCGGCTATGCACTGAGCGCTTCGAAAGCACCAAAATCTAGCGAACAGTTAGTTCGCAAACGGGGTTTCCGGACAAGAATCTCGATTTGCATTATATTTCTGCATTCAATTACATTTAGATGATATGCTTAGAAAATGTTCAGTGTACTGTACGGCACACTATAAATATCTCACCATTTGCTAAAGTAATAGTGAATGGAATGAAATGATCATGAATCAATATAAAGTAACAATTTTATTGGCAGTTTTCGAAGCATTTACGACATACAGCCATTAGTCACTTCAAAGTTTATTAATTTTTATTATTGATAAAAGCATTGCAGCAATCAATCACCAAATTTGCATAGACACATTTACTCAACGAATTCGTATTTTTGCAAGCTAGACTTTTCTAGCGTGATAAATTAGTAAATCTTTAAAATAGCAAGTTTGGCATTGAAGTTTCAAACAATTGCAATCTAATTGCTAATTAAATAAGTATCATGGCTACTTTTAGCTTGTATATACTGTAAAACAAACACTTCACGCATGAGAATAAATTAATTAGCATGCAAATTTTTCAGTTTATAGAACTTTATGATTTACTTACTATTAATGAATCGATAAATTGCGCTAAAAATTCGGATTTAAATAAATGAATCGAAGAGTTAATGAGAATTCAAAGCAAATAATTGTCGAACGAATTGAATACAAACCGAAAGCCTTTGACAGTACGGGAGGCCTGAGTGGAGCGGAACTCGACGCTCATCGCCGGCCCGTTCGACATGAGCTGAGACGGGAGTTTATTTCCGCAGAAGTTGTCGATTCTCTCTTTGTGGCCGTTTATCGTTATGAACACCATTACCGCATCGACGCCTTCGCAACTAAATGTCCAAATTAGAGAGTGTTAGTCTACTCGTTTGCCAATTTCACCAAGCTACACTCATTTTATTCATGTTCATTTCGATAACTGGGTTATAATTTATAAATTATTACTTTCTTAATTGTAACAAGCAACAATTGTTTCATTTTTATTACATAAAGTATTGGGATGCCTATCTTGCTTATATTATATGCATATATGAATTATGCTTATATGCTTAAACTAATGCTGTAAACTAAATATATAGATGAAAATTTGATCTAGTTCATATCATTAAGTAAAGTCATCTCATGTAATGCGTAATAAATTCATTCTTATCAATTTTAGGCAAAAATATAATTAATTAGGCAATTAGTGTGCAGTATAACTCATTTGTCTATAGTTTATACTGTGTAGTACAGTGTGTACTTTGCTTTAAAAAATTATTTAAATAAAACAATAGATAAGAAAATATAAACTTTTGCTAATACTATCCCATTTCTATGTTATCTATGAAGTTAACTATTTTTCTTGATAATAATTTATTATTAAGTAATAAAAAATGTGTTCATATCAACTCATTTAGTAGACTATGCATAGAAATGAGCATGCTTGAGTTGTGGGAAAGTGAATGATATAACGAAAGGTGGTCCTGACTCGCGAATGGGTCCGAAATCGTGTTGTTGGAAGAGATCGAAGTGTGTGAACAGGATTTGGATCCTCTCCTTCCCCTGACCGCTGAACTGGTAGACGCAGTGGACACCACTCGGGTACGGCTCCGGATAGTTGGGTGAAGTGAACGTTCCGTTCTTCGCCGAAGAGCTCTCGATGTAGAGGTCGCAGTTGCTCGCTGCAAACCAAAATGCAACATCTTAATACATGTTTTCACTAACGCGTTCGGCATAACAGAGTTGGCAATAAATTTGAGCAAAAAATAGTTATTTTCGAAACTAATTCATAAAAATAGAAATGTTATCATTAATAATCTTACATTGTATTAAAACCTTATCTTATATTTATAGACGTATTTTATTACAATATAAATTATCTCTGATATATTTCACCCACCCAAAAAACCGTAGATTAACCAGTTGTAAATTATTAATCGAGCATGGTGCGATTAATAGAATGCGCTTTTTTAATCAAGAAAAATCTAATAATATATTTATTACAAAAATAACTGTCATGATAAAACAAGAATCCAATTACAGTTTACTCAGTGCGAGAGCGCATATGTGTGTAATTGAAATTAATTGACGAAAGTATTAAAATTTGCTATTCTCTATTATTTAAACATGGCAAAATATTTCTTAACGAAACAAGTTTGAATCTACAAAGTACCGTAAGTTATTTTGTCACTGTATATTTTATTTTATTTAAAAGTTTTAAATATTTAACAAGATACAATTTTGTATTTTGTTACGTAATATAACAAATAACTGAAAGCTATCTTGCTAATTATTTCTGTGAATAATTCTTTTTGTTTATTTGATTTTGTACATCTTAGCAAGAATCATTTTATTCTGAGTAAAAACTACTAGAGATATATGAGTAAAAATAACTGCAATATAGTTTGCTTGTTAAATTTTTAACCAAGACACATTTTTAGCGCCTAATCCTCTTTTGATTCTAAATTATTAATAAACTGTTAAAAGATTTTGTTCGCTCTTTACGTAATGATTACTGTTTTGAAATTATTATTAATTCATAGTATTTGGAGAAAAATTGTTTATTTTGCTATTCAATGTTAATTAATATTTATAACATGTTACTTATATATTTATTTTTAGCATTAAATAAACTATTCGATGGAAGAACAGAATAGACATTACGTAAAATCTGTTTATTACAGATTATAATAAGATTTAATAACCAAATAAAAAACAGATTACGAAAATGTAATTAATTTTTGTGTAAATATTTGTTAAAATCATGCTTGATAAATATTTTCGATATAACAAAATTCATTTAAGCTATGTTTGTCAAATAGATATAATAAATTATATTATTTTATATTATTTTTAAAAGATGCATGCATTAATAGATGAAAATTTGATTTTTAATTTAAGATAATTAAAATCAAACATGTTTATTTTACATAATTAAAAAAAATAAAAATTATGATCTTAACAAGTTCAAAATTTTATAATTGTTGAAAAGGAATATTTTTGAAATTTTTGAAATCATTTTTATACAAATGCAGTGATAAATAAACTTTTTGAGTGTAAAGAATAGTTTTTATAATAAACATTACATTTATTTAATGCCTAGAAATGTAATCAAAAGAATGGAATTCAAGTCATAAAAACTTTTTTCATACAAAAGCTTTACATTTCGTTCCAAACGAATACATTAACAAAAATATTTCAAAACTTTCTTTTCACTTAAAATTTCAAAGTATGTTATTTTATATAAAAACTTCACTGATATAACAAAAATGCCTAGAGACATTGAAAGATGTTGCTTTTTTTAGTGTTGCTTGTTCATTTTATCATGCTTATAAATACTAAAAGTATAAAGAATAATAGAGAATATTTTGAATACAACTGTATTATAGGCGTATAAAAACATGAAAATTTTGCATGTATATTTACTTTGCAAGATAAGTTTAAGTTAGATTTACAAATTTGGTTTTAGACAGCTTAACACTTTATGCATTGCACTGTCATTTTAATCATTTACAAGTTAGTCGAATAAATTTAGCATGCATTTACTAGTTTGCTAAATTTATTTTAAAACTAAACTAAAGAAAAACTTGCATAATTTTAGCATTCAATTAATTGTTTAAATAAAACTATATATTATTATTTTGTTTTTATTTGCTTTAAAATGTTTTCGCGTTTAACAACAACAACAAAAAGTTGATAATTTTATAGCGAAAACTGTTATCATGTAAAAATTTACTTAAACATCGAAAGTAAACCGATAATAATAATAATAATAATAATATTGATAAATAAATCGATCGAAAGAGCAAATAATCGACAGTTTATGCCTTAATAGAGAATTTGTATTCGTTTTCTCGTTTGAGATGTCGTGACAAACATTGCGAACACTTTACTGTCGGCGCTCTTAGCGGTAGTGATCATCCATTCTTCATGTTTTGCGGCTTTTGTTTACCGCAAACTGCAAATGACATTAATCTGTTCTAAATGTCGGGCCGAGTGAGTGAGGATCTAAACATAAATTAGCATGCTAAACGAGTATTTGATTGCCTTTTTACAAACCTAATGATGCGTTTCGTTTGAGAGATAAGTTTGCATTTCAACAATTGCTGCTAAATATTCGAAATATTAATTTGCTTTTCAATTATGTTATAAGTTAGACTGCATAAAAAGTTAAATTTATTCATGTATTGTCATGAAAAATTGATACAAACTTTTACACATGATTAAGCTGCATACTCATGTAAATTACACTGTAACTTATGATATAATTAAAGATTTTACTATTTATGGTAATTAGAACAACATGTTACAAAAATTATCAAATGGATTATTTATGCTTTAAACTTGACTTAAATTATCAAATACTTTATACAATCACTAAAATTTATGCTCATTTCTAGATAAAGTGTTGTTTCATCAAGAGCAAATTATTTGCCAAAGCCGGAGGTGAAATTAATTCGTTTAAATTAGTGGAATGTAGTTTTTAATTACATTAAATTAATTAGTTTGAAAAAAGAGAAATGCAAGACAGTGTGAATAAACTGTGCAAAACAATAATTAGAGTGTTCTCGTAAAAGCTTTTATTGATTTTGTTGAAGCGCTTAAAATTATCCAGTTGCAATTTATGTCTAATATGTATGAAACTGGATTAAAAAGTATAATAATTTAATGAATTTATATAAACTTGATTAAAATTGATTTATATTTCTAATATTTTATTTATAAAATATTTTTCATCAAGATTAGCAAATATATATTGAAATTGTTTTGAAAAATTGTTTCTTTTGACAAGGTGTTTGTTAATATTTTATACTGGAACTATATGAAAAAAAAGTATACATGCTAATTTATATACATTATATTAAAATGAATATTTCTTATATTTATTCATATATTCTGATTAAAAGCATACATTTGGCCGAAAAGATAAATACATTTTATATATTCCTTCAATTCATAGCAATATTATATACATTTTCTCCAAAAGCATCCGTTTTCTCACTTCCGAAGAAATTTTTGTCAATAAAGTTAATGTAGTTATGAGTACACAATGTCTCCTAAAATACTACAGTGTATAGAATATTCTCTACTGTCAGTAATCATTGTTTTGGGGCCGTATTTCCACGAATAAAAGTGCTGACATAACAAGATATTTTGTACATGATACTTTTGAAATGGCCAAAAAAGTAATATGGCAAAAATGACTACGCTTAGTTTTAAAATTAATTGTTTTTGTAAAATTTATCGTGTTACTTACATTTTACGAATAAATAGGCACATTCTAAATTAGATTAAAATTTTAATGACACTTATTTTAACGAGCAACATATAAAATTTACATAATAACTTTTAAACGCCATAAGAAACAAATCTATATAAAATTAAGTTTAATAACTTAAATTAAAATTTATATAAACGCATAGATTATCATGCTAAATATATAAATTGTATCCGCAAAAAATATACGTGATAAATTGATAAATTCTTGCACTAATCTTAAATCTAAATATAAAAATAATATGGAAATTTCCGCACATATCTCAAGAGATCTTGATAAATATTTATTGGCATCAAAATCTAATTAAATCACCATGATCAACACAAATGTATAAAAACACTTATTTCCAAAATTGAATATAAAAAATGCAATTTTATTCAAATCTAATATAACGTAAATATTTTCGAGAATAAAATTCACCAAAAATAGGATTTAGCGCTCAATAAGAATCTCGTTTTTCGATTAACATAACGTCAACACCAGAAGCGAAGACAAGAATATTTGCGCCGAAAATGCATTAATGAAAAGCAATGAACACTCGGTTTAAGACTTCAATTGTTGGCTACGACTCGAGTGAAGGCAAAAAATACGGCTTTTTATCGCAAATACAACGATTGTATTGTTCGCATAAAATACATCTTTTTCTCGTCGGTTGGGTCGCGCCGTCAGCTTCGATACATTAAGACATGAACTGCTCGAGACGTTATACCAGTGCTTAAGAAATAATCGCTGTTGAAATGCAAATTTACAATGCTTATATCACGCTATTATTCTGTATACAAGCAAAATATAAGCTATAGCTTATAACTCAGATAATTGTCTATAACATTAAGTAAACAAAATAAATTTACTTGCTAATAAATAAATATACGCTTATGTCTATAAAACACATAAATTATTGACTAGTTTACTATGTTTAAGCAAGATACATTGAATAAAATAAAGAATAAACTTATAAACAATGTTATACAGAATTCATATCTTCATTTCTGTTCACTCAATCGCGAATAGATTTACTCAAATACTACTTGTTAGAAGTTGTATTCAGGAATAAAAATGAGAAATCTATAAAAAGAATTTACGAAATGACGATTTTTTCTCAATAATAACAGTGTAATAGTTTGCTGTTTAAGCGAAATTCGATAAAATATACCATTTATTCTAAGGGTATTAAAAGTATTATGTATTCGATGGAGAGAGAGAGAGAGAGTCGGATAGAGGAAAAGTGTTTAAAATAATTTATGATAATTCCCGGTCTAATCGATATGTAGTCGACATTTGACTGATTGGCTATTTTATCGCAAAATTCTTTAATAAATGAATGCATTTAAAGCGTCTCTAATATTGAGTCGATTTTTGATTGCGTTTCCGAACGAATGGAAACTTTAGCGGAAATTAGGAATTTATTGTAGCCATCAATTTGGGACTCACTGTTCGACTGCTCCGGTATTAGTCGGAGCGTAAAACTAATATTTTATGTACACTTTATTTTATTTTTATAAACTACAATGTACAGTACAGTACAGTACTATACAGTACACTGTTCGAGAGGCACTTCGAGAGCCCGGGTTTGTTGTTGTGCAGCCGTTAAGGGTCTCTCGGTTTGAGGCCATTGTCTATCGATCGCTCGGCTCTCTGTTCCGTCTCTTTCTCTCGCAATTCGGTCCCAATTATAGCAATCGTATTGACATAACAACAAAATCTAACTTCACTTTATATTCTTTCTTGCTAAACTGACTAAATTTATGGACCTTTCAATTTTAAGCCACTTGTAATGAAGTACACTATTTCAGAAATATTTATACAGTTTAAGATTCTTAAACTTAGATATTTTTAATCACGTTTAAGTGTAAAGTATTAAATTAAAAAATTTTTAATGAATTATTTATATATATTTTTAAAAGTTTATATTCTTTGTGTATTTATTACATTTTAAATTCATGTGGTAATAACATTATTATCTAGTATTAGACATGTTTGTTTTAAATCTATCAATATTAATAGAATCTTTTAAATCCAAGAATTGCTTCATATTTTTATTGATTTATGTCATAAACATTGCTACAGAAAAGTGTAACGAATGTTGAGATCGGATACCCGTCTAGACTCTAAAATTTGCCGAACATTTCTTATCGTAAAAAAGCATCGTGCTAATGTATTGTCATTTGACACACATATAAAAATCTTTTAAACACTCTCGGGATAACAACGCTGCCCAAAGAGCTAGGTTATTTTCTCAATTGAACAGCCATTTTGCTTAATTTATCCAGATTTAAATATAATTCAACACGAGTTTCAACTTATGATTAAATATGTTAATAACCATAACTATTGTATATGGTTTAAAAACTTGGCAATCTATAGTTTAAAGCTAATTTTAAATTGCATTTGTATGTACTTTATGCAGTAACTTACAACTTGTATATTCTGTAAAATTTACATCGTAAATTGTTTTTTAAAAAAACAAAATATTATTTTAAATAAAAAAGATTAAAACATAGTATAAAAATTAGAAAATTTAATTAAATAAGTTGTTTCATCGAAAAGATTTTAATTTTTAAAAGCTCTTAAATTTAAATTTTTAATTGAATTTGTAATTCAATTATGTTTTCACGTATTAGCTGAGGATAAATATGCAATATTAATTTAAACAGAATATTCGCATTTATAATGTACATATAAAATTCGTTATGTAGATCCTTGTCTTGTTATTCAGACATAAAAAATTGTATTTAGCAATTCATAATATTTATACTTAATTTATCAAAAATAAATACACTAAAACCTCCAATGACTGAACCCTCCCATGAGTGAAAACCTCCGAAGAGTGAACCATATCTCGAGTCCCGA
>JAQIXC010000577.1:0-23390 GCA_034697605.1 Metabelba pulverosa | reverse complement strand
AATAATATTGGCAAATTTTAGAAATGAGAGAAATTTTAGTTTAGGGTATGTTTAGCAAGTAGTTTTTTGTTTAATAATAAATAAAAATATTGTTAACAAAAATTGTTTGCAATCCTCAAATTCTTTATTATAATTAGAAATAAAACTCAAATATTTATATCAATAATAACGCGAGCGTTACAATTGCATACAAAGTTTGTATTATTATTCGATTCAAACCGATTTCAAGCACTTTATTGTATTTTAATTGTTATTATGCTTTTAATATTTCGACAATAAAGATTTTAATCTATTATATAACTCCAAAAATATCTCCAAAAATATCTCCAAAAATGTCATATGATTCTTTTTTGGAATTTCAAGAGAGTGTGACTCGAATTTTCAAAACTAATTTTATTTATCCAACAAATTGTTTGACCATTGAATCGATTCTTGTGAATGCGTTTAATCAAACTAAAAGTCAAACCTTTTAAAAAATGCTTTAAGTTTACAAATTGATGTGTTTTTCGAATATATTTGAGTAAAATATTTTAGTCTTTTATATGCTTGTCTATTTTGTTAAACAGCATCGACAAACACAAATTCTGTTCACCTTGATTCATTCAGCCAAAAATTTTAAACAATTTATTAAATAAAAGCATATTTGCAAAAATCTGAGTCTCCCTGACATTCTGAACGCATAATCGGAAATATTTCGAATTTTAGCAAGCTAATAAATAAAGGTTTGAATTTATCGTATGACTCAAAACTGTTAAGGCGTAATCCAGAAAAATAGATTTCATATTTTATTTTTTAATAAATTTGTTTTTTCTATACCAATATATTAATAGTTTTGGTTAGCTTTTGTGCAAGTACAAATTTATCATCAATTCCTTGTAGGCAGGTGTTGTTTTGTACAAGTTGTTTCGATATACAGTATTCTATACAATTTGTTTGTATTTTAATATTCACACAAAATTCAAATATAATTAATAATTATTTGAAAACAAACTTTTATTAAATAATTGACAAACAATTGAATATAAGTTTAGTAATGAAATACAATGTTTTTATAAATTAAATAAAATTGATTTTCACAATTATATCTTCGTTATGATCGTTGATATCTTTATAAACAAATAAATAAATAAATAAATGCTTCAGTGTACGAAATTCGTAAAACAACTTCAATGTTAAAATTCAAACTTTTATACAATTTTTGTTTAACTAAAAACAGTTTTGTTTAGATTTGAAAACAAATTTTGATTTTCGGCTAAAATATTAAATTATTAATAGAATTGAAGCAAAAATTGTTGAATTCATTCAAATATTAAAATGTATTGTTTTAGAGCTATTCCAATGAATGGCTTTACGAGTGAATAGACTATCAAAATATATACTTCGCATATGAACTCAACGGTGAGGCTAAACGAGTCGTTCAATTGAATTGTCGAACAATTGTTTGAAACGACGAAATAAATGACTAAATAATTAATTTCTTTGATCGACAGTAAAAGTTCTTTTTTCACACTTTGATTGATTGAAAAATTTCAAAATCAAAACTTCGAAACTCGAAAACTAAAGACTAAGAAAATCTGATAAAATAATCAATTAATTTGAGGCACAGTTTAGTACTTATTATACATACGTGTTGTTAAGCGATATTAGATTTAAACTAATTTTTAGTAAATTTAGTCAAATTTAGAAAAACTCTTTTCATATTAAACCTAAAAAATTTCTATATTTCCTGATATTTAAATAAGTGATACATTTGTGCGAAAATCAAATGAAAACACTTTCTGTGCGTTTACTTATTTAATAAGTGTTAATCAATTCATTTTAAAACTCGAGAAAACAATTTGTTTGGAGCAATAACCAGCAAATTATACATATTATTCATGCCAACAATGGTATTCTAGTAAATATTAAATTCTCAATTAATAACTTAACAAAAGATTTAAAACAAAATTGATTTTAAACGAAACGAATGTTAAAACATTGACTAATGGCTATAGAAGACTGATTTAGTTATTTTGTCAAGTTCTAAATATATATTGATAAACACAATCTATTAACTGATATTGTAGTCATAGTAAACATATGGCCAAGCAGTTAGAGTTAGAGTTTCAAAATTAACCCAGTTTCTAGTCTCAGGTGTTTTGCAGCTAAAAATAGTGCAATAATTATAACAAAAAATTGATTTTATAGAAATATATATTTGAAAACTGTTTTTGAGATTTCATTTCTAAAATATTGGTACAATTGGTCACTAAATGCAACATTGTTAATTTTTTAGTAGAAATATATCCATGTTTATGTCGTAATCAGAAAATATTTCTGTAAAATACAACCTCAGCTGTAATAATAGAATCTTGTTAATTTCCAAACAAACATTCTAATTGCTTGGTCTCTCAAAATAGATTTAATAGATTGGCAGAATTAGAACTTGGCGAAATAACTAAAACTCTGTAAACTCTCAAAACGTGTTGTAATTGTAAACAGTATATAAAAACTCGATATAAACTTAATAAGACTTTGTAATGCATTGAAAAACAACCCAAAACTGAAATATAAATATTCTGTATATTATTTTCAATATTTGTATTATTTGTTTGTTTTAAAAAATAAAATCTCAAAAGTCGTGAATATTATCTAAAAAGAAGTCATAGTTTGCCAGTAATTGCTTTAAACAATAGTTCCAATTTTGTCGTCATTTATGTGTATTTGTATAGCACTTTCTTCGGGTTCTCCTCCGCCCAGAAGCAGGACATCGGCCGCAGTAATGGAAGAGTTGGGGCTCTGGACGTCGAGTGTGTCGCCGGCACCCGATTCGCCGCCGTTTGGTCGCTCCGATTGGTCTCTATTGTTGAGCGAACTTCGGCTGCGTTTGACCCGAACGGGCGATTTCGAGCGCATGGAGTTCCCGCGCGTCAGGAATATCTTCTTGCTGTTGATGGGACTCGGCTTTATGATGAACCTGAGGCGCACACACGCAAACACAGTGTTACTTTTGAAACAACCATGCACTGATATGTCTAATAGTGAGAAATTACATGTAAGCATGCTTATTTTGCAGAAATTAAAAGTTAAACTCATAGAAAGGTAAGGAGCAAAGAATATCTGCAATAGTGGGTAAATGTATGCAGAAGTGGGAAATCTGTTTTCTTTTGACAAGAACAAATTTGCAGATTAACTGTTCTAGTTAATGTTCGTTGCGAATTAAATGACTAGACCAGTGATGAGGAGCAGGAAGAGTATGGATATGGCGATAGATAAACGGCAAGCGATTAGTCAAATAGGGATTTAATGTCTCGATGTTGATGTGCGTCTTATATGCATTAGCGGATCAGAAATGAAACTTGCTATAAATTAAGCTTGTGTCATTTATTTCGTCTCTGCATTTCATTAGAGTATAAGTTAGGCCTAAATACGGCGATAGCGTATCGTAGTCTGTGTTTTGCTTAGAATAAACTTCTCTATAATATAGAGTGGAGTCGAGTATAGAGTAGTTTATTGGGCGTTGACTGGAATGCAGCGGAAGAGCACTTACACGATGTCTCCCTCTTCTAGTTTGAGGTCACAGTTCGGGTTAATTATAACGTATGAAAGACTACTTCGCTTTTCCGAACAATTATCTGAAGAAAAAGTGCAGCAATTAGTGCATTAATGGCTGCGAATCACACACAAGACTAACCGTAATCTTCTTGAGGTATACCCATGTCTTGGAGTCGATTGCGGACCAAATTAGTGATCTCTTGTCTCTCGACTTCGACACTGATTTGTTGGAAATTCATTTGTTCGCTGACGGGAAAGACGAAGTCGTATGATATCTGAACGCCCTTTGAGTGGACGGAAGAGACAAAGGCTTTCATTACTTTCAATCGATTTTCGTCTCTTCGCAAGACTTACGGCAATCAGATCCGGACTTTGGGTGCTTTGCGTGCGATATATGCCGATCGGGATCTCGCAAGTGGTCGAACAGAGGCGCTGATAGAGGCGGCCGTAAGTGCGGATCCAGAGGTCGTCTTTGGTGATGCGTATGGAGGAGAGAAAGCCAGATCCCGGCGCCTGGTCTATGCCGAGCAGAAGGCGCACGACTGTAATCATGTAGTCTTTGACGAACGCCTGGTAGAGCAGAGTGTCCAACATCGAGGCACTGAAGACACTGCCCGCCGCGAATGGAAGCCTAAACATGTATGATATGTGCGATCCCCTCTCGCGCTCCATCTGACCCACAGTTCAAGGTTTGGTTAGTCATTGCAAATGTATTGGAATTTTGAGATTAAAAGCAAAACTAAAATAGTTCTGAAAAATACATTTAAATGTTAGAAAAGTTTAATATTTAGTAAATAATGGAAATAAATATAAAAATATAATAAGTAATCAATAAGTTAATCACTTTAACCAAAATTACAACATAAGCGTAAAATTGTTACACTCTTAGAACTTATTACTCATTATAAGACTGTATAAGCCTAACTAGCACTGTATAAGCCTGTATAGAGTAGCAAAAAAGTGTTCCGACACCGGGAATCGAACCCGGGCCTGCTGGGTGAGAGCCAGCTATCCTGACCACTAGACCATGCCGGATTGGTAGTAGAGAGTTGGCTTAAATACCTTTTCCATTTTGGAGAGAGAGAGCGCATAGGCGTCGTGTGCGCGGAACTGCATGAACCGCATGTTCGACGACTGGCTCAGTTCGGTGATCATCCGCGCCGACGGGAACATCTTGAACATCGTCTGTACGGCGACTATCGTATTACAATCGGCCAAATAGTCCTCTTCCGCCGAATTGGTCGACTCCTTGTTCACCACCACCACCGAGTCGGCCAAATTGATGCCGGCGCGGATCAGGTCGTCCAGACTGCACCCGTACAGTGATTAGTATATTCACTCATTAGTCACGCATTTAATTCTATCCTTTATGTCATTTTAGCAAGATAACTTAATTCATTGTTTGACATAATGAGACAATAAGCGCTAATTAGCAATTAAATTAAGCATGGCAATATTCTCTTCAATTAAATACTCTTCATTGAGTCAATAATTACATATTTATTATATTAATCATTATGTTAAGCAAAACTCATATAAACCAAATCACAGCCATTAATAAGACATCCTCTCCCACTTGCCCTCCACTCCCTCTCGCACTGCTCGCGCTCTACATCATGATACATTTACTAAATTATTGAAAGATTAATCACGAGATTAAGCAAGTTTCAAATGTACGGAAGAAGCCATTGTTGGGTACCTTCGTGCATTAAACAATATAATAATGGCGATTTGTCTTTTTTAAATTTTAACCAGACAATTTATTTGAGAGCACTAATAGCTGAGCCATAAATAACAAATATAGAAAAACAAATAGATTTCTCTCAAAAATCAGTCTTGCTAAAGAGAGACATAAGTTAGAGCGAGTGTACAGAGACTACTATAGACTACTATAGACTACTATAGACTCGTATATTCGGTGATTGATTCGCTGCCAAATCGGAATGTAAGATAAACTGGAACTGTTCGAGTAACAAGATAAAACTCTTTTGCCATTTATCAAAATATTAATAGCGTTTTCGGGCAATCAATACGAGTCGGCGCTAATCGACGGCAATAGGAGTCAAATCTCTGTTCGTTCTCCGAATCCTAATTAAGTCTAATGTGTTTGCAAACCGTGTTTTCGCTAATTAATGCGATGTCAGGGCAGACGAGGGGAGACCTACTTATCGATGGATCCCTGCATCCAATAGACGAGTGGAAACCAGGAGATGGCGTCGATGAACGCGGGGTTCGGCCGCCGCTCGAGCAGCAGAACGATTGGCCGCAAAGTGTTCGGGTTGTGGAAGTGAGCTCTTAGAGGCACAATGAAGTTGTAGATCCCGTTGCTCGCGTAGTCGGCCGCCAGGATTATGCACCGCGTCTGCTGCCAGTTGTAGTCCCGCGCGTGCAGGTACGGGCAATGTTCGCATTGCTGTTAGCGCGTGTGCGAGCACGAGGCGTTAGTATGCAAGTTAGCTAGGTGATGCGCCTTACCTTGGATATCTGCAGACAACATGGCGGCTTCTTGTCCTTCACGAGGTAACACAGCGTAGGACTCACTCCGACGTAAGGCGAGACCGGAGGGAAGCCTTTGACGATACTGTCGGTGCGAATGGGCGCCAAATTAATACTTCTCTTCCACTCTAACTCTGTTTACTATTTATCTCATTATTCAGTGAAGTCTTGTGTTGTTTGTCTAAAATGTTTCTTTAATGAACTAACTTTTATTTTTATTAATTATCAACATGTTTATACTTAGAAGAGTCTGTGTATTTGCAGTTTGAGTACTTTTGTTCTTGCTAATTTGAATTTAATCAAAAACATTAATAAAGATTTGCAAAAATATCTTTTCTGTTTTGAATTAAAATTATAATTAATAGCAAAAGGTTTTCGCGTTTTAAAGAAAATTTTCACTGAAAACCATTTGCTTTTAGTGTTTCGATTAATCACACATTAAAATGATGTGAAAAATACTATTTAATTAATTTCCTCTAAAATGTAGTGCTTTTCTCACAAAAACTTTTATAATTTGATATAATTTTTAATAATATACGAGATTTTGCATTAAAATTCAAAATTCGAAACAATTAATCATAAGACAGACGAAACACGTTTTCAATGTTTAAAATTGTTAATCATTAAACAAACTACAATATATTCACTTTGCAATTAAGTGCATTAAGTACTGCATTAATCTAATTAATTCGTAATTAACTGAAACATAAAAATAGTTAAGTAATAAAAAATAATAAATAAAAAACAAGATTAAAAATTAGATGCAATTCATGCATAAAAAGCGCCGAAAATATACAGAAATTAAGTCAACTGTAAGACTCGTTGAGAAATAAAATGTTTGGGAAAAATACGAACGAAAGTGAAAATAAATTATAATATAATTCTCGCAAAAAATGTTTGAAAAGAAAATGAAATCAAAATTTGGAGAAAAGGGAAGAAAAGGAAGAAAAAGAATAATAAATGCGAACAAAACAAAGTTCACATAATTTCCGAATAAATAATAACTTTATTTAAAGTAAAGAAATTACTTAATGACTGAAAAACTAGAAAAGAGACAAAAAGACAACAAAAGGCCAAAAGAGGCAAAAAGCTCGCGAAACTCAAGACTCACTCGGAACTCTCTGCGGGGGAACTCCAGGGAATGTCGAGGTACTTCTCCTGTTCCTGTTCGTTCACCTCCGGGTCGCTGTCGGAGTCGCGCTCGCCCAACATGGCCGGCACGGGCGCGATGCTCGGGCGCCGGCCTCGGGCCGCGACCACGTCATTGGATTTGGCGGTCGGGGAGGCGGGACTGCCGAACTCGATTTTAGGCACTTCCAGATGACTGGCCGGTCGGCCAGTGGTCGCGCGCTTTACTTTGACCGCAAATTCGGTGACCGCCCGCTTGAGCCGAGTGGGCGAAGAGTCGCGACGGATCTTCGTTCCCGAAAGCGTCGAATCGGAAGAGAAGATATTGGAACTCTTGCGCCGAACGTTCGACAGGAAAGACATCTCGAAAGAGGGTTTGTTCGGCATCTCATTCATCGACACTCTGTTGACGTGCGGCGGCGCCTCTTCGCCCACGTCTGCCGGTTTGACGGCTTCTCCGTTGCCATTGCCTTCGGGCGCCGAATGAGTGACTGCCGGCAGAAACGCCGAATTCTCTTCTTTCGTGATATTCATGTAAAAGCAAATATCGGAGTTCTTGAGTACATAGGAAGGGCCGGGATTGAGCATGATGGGCCACGTGCCGCGCATATCCGTCTGAATGCCAATCAGCGCCACTCCGTATCTATTCAATTGCAGAAATAGTGCGTTTAGTGCGTCTCTCCACTAATTTAATTATATTTGTCGCTATTTCACTACAACTGCGAAATTCACTTCAATTTCTTCGCTTTAAATATTAGTTTCTATGGATTGGTTTCACGTCAAAGCCATTTCTACTCTCTTTGAGATTATTCCAAATATTCTCTATTTTGTAGTCTTTTAAGCGATTTCTAATAATTACAGTTTTTTTAACAATATTGCAACTCGCATGCATTATCTTATTGTTTCATGTTTAATACATACATAGAGTGTATCACATAATAATACATACAATGTGTGCAATATTCTGTAGACTATTCTACTGTAGTCTATATTATGTCTAATATTATTCTAAAGCGCTGTCTATATAGTCTTTTAAGCGATTTTTGTATAATTTTTGTAAACCTTTTAAATAATAGATTTTAAAAAAATATTTGGCTTAAAGTTTGCGAAAACATTTAGCAATTATTTATTTAGGAAAATGTTTGACAATAAACATGACTTTTTCATTCTAAACGTCTTTAAACATGTTTTTGACATTAAACTCGCAAATTCTGTTTCAAACTCTCTTTTCGCCGGAAAATAGTTTCGAGCGTTTTGTTCACTAATTAGTTAATTAAAAAATTGTCAACAAAACAGCAATTACGACTTTAGCATGAACAAATTCAATTTTCGCTCTTTTCTAATCAAGACCTTTATTAAAGCCGAAATTGGAAACTCTTTGAACGCTTTCTGTAAATAATTATTCCAATTAAAAATTGTGACCTTTAATTCAATTGCGAGGTTAGCAAGCAGAATTCCCATAAATTAGAAAACTTATAGAGTATATGAAAAGCTCTTCCAATATCAGCTTGCTCATTTCATTCTTTCAGCATAAAAATGTCATTTCGGCTGTAATTCGAGCTTTTTAATAAAACAAGCATGTACAGAACAAAAATAAGACTTTTGTTGGGAATATTAAACATTCTATTCATTGCAAGTATTTATCATAAAAATAAATATATATTTCGTAACGAAACTACTTTTTAGACACAAAAGTAGGAAAACTGGAGTTTTTTGCATAATTTTATGTAAAATCAATTTCACTTTAAACAGACTTTTATTTTGATGTTTAGATATATTTTTGAATAAAAGCTCTTAATATTTGTGTAGATTTTTGAAATGTAAGTCAAAATATTTGCCACAAATCCAAGTTTCTTTGGGGCATTCAAGACGTAAATACAGAAATGCAAAACTCAAACCTAATGTTGAAAATGTGGAGAAATTGGCACAACTTGGCAGAGATAGGGACTAAAAGTCTTAACCTTAAGTAGATTTTTATATTTGCTTTTCATAAGTTCTTCAAATATAGGATCAATAATAAGCAACATATTCTGAAATAAACTTATTTTGTGTTCTGATAATATTTGTGTACTTTTAGTCATCTGTAAAGCAAAACGCAATTTACTGAATATTTTTATTTAAAAATTTAAACTTTTTTTAATTTAATAAAAATTTTCGAAACTTTTGCTCAAAAGTCGTGATTTTCGAGATTTTCTAAAATAATTTTTGTTTTAAGTTTATTTCGGAAATATGTGATATTCGGTCTAATATGAAGTGTATTTTTAGACTCAATGTCTTGTTTGAAAATATTTATGAATTTTCAAAACTCGGCAACAAATTCGCTTTTCTTTGAATTTACGAAATATTGAAAATTTTTCATCAAATATGTGTCTCTATATTGGAATTTCAGAAATTCAATTTTAAAACAAAAATGTTTTCATATTTTGTTTATTTAGGCATTTCTTCGAAATCGCAAAGCATTCGTATAATTAGAAAATAATATAATTTGTTATAATTTTGCGATCAATAATATTAATTAGTTCAAAATCTCGAGAGTTTTATATCGAGAACTCAATTCAATATAAATTTAAATATAATATTAGAAGATCTCAGCAATGCTTAAATTACTTCTGAACAGAATTACAGAATATTCTTTAGAAACGCTTAATATAAATAACATTTAAATATTAATATTAATGAATTAAATTAAATTATA
Organism: Metabelba pulverosa; assembly: GCA_034697605.1. Taxonomy (NCBI): domain Eukaryota; kingdom Metazoa; phylum Arthropoda; class Arachnida; order Sarcoptiformes; family Damaeidae; genus Metabelba; species Metabelba pulverosa. The sequence goes on along the minus strand of JAQIXC010000577.1, from coordinate 13,537 downwards.
TAACATTTAGAAAATTGTTTTCTCCAACTTTAACAAAAATTATTACAAAGTACTAAAAACTAATAATTATTTTGATATTTGAAACCAATTTTAGAAAATAATAATTAAATTCAGAATTTTATTGACAACTTATTTTCGGTTAAGTTCTGTTTGAATATTATTTTTATTCGAAAACAAAATGATTTGAAATTGAATTTTAAGCGAAAATAAGTGTCTTTTGAAAGAAAATCTTTCACTTCTTTGAATGGCATTCTCAAAATGATAAAATCGAATATTTTCGGAGAAAATTGTTTTGACATGTAAAATTGTGTTTAAAGTTGAGATAAATTTAATTTACTAAATAATGTGAGGATTGAAGGAATTTCTATAATAAAGAGATAAAATCAATTTTCGCGTCCTTTTCTCCTCTAATCAAATTAAGTCTTAAATCAAATCAAATATTTATCACAAAAACACATTTTAATTAATTTATTTCTCTTTTTATATCAGAAAATAATTCGTTTCTTAAATAACGCGAAAAAACTTGCAAAACACGACAGTCTTTGCGAATGGTTTCGAGAAAATTGAATTTCTCTCAAATACTGAATTAAAACAAATTTAATAAGTTTCTTGTGTTTAATAAACTTTTGTGTCGAATAATATGGCGTTGAATAGAGAAATGCAAAAATCAGATAAAAGTAAATATTTGGCGAAAAGACATACAAAAGAAATCAATGATTGGGAGGAAAATGGTTATAAAGAATAAGGTATCGGAAGATCCATAAAATGGTTTTGGTTACAATGTTCTTTCGATCATTTATAGCAAGATAAATAATAGAATTCGACTTGAGCCCATTTCGGCCGTAATCGAAAAGAAGAAGAAATTGGTATAAATTCTAAACAAAATTTATTACTCAATAATTCAGAAAATAAGTTAAACTTCGCTAAATCTTTTCTATCTACTGTCTACTGTGAAGTGGAATTCCGAAAGAGAATACAAATAATTATAAAAGTAAAAGTAAACATGTATATAAAGATATGTAAATCCAAACAATCTGTAATCTCGAGCAAACAATAATCAAATAATTCAAAAATCTCTACGAAAAGGAAACGAGTGATTGATTCGCGCGAATGAGTCGAAAAGTGATTGTTATGCAAGAAATGCGAAGAAATGCGACGACTGATCCCTAATCGAGATTTTAGGCAAAATTCGATTTTATGGCTCGTTTTGGCAACAATGCGAACATTTCGCGAAACCCAATATCTATTCTGGAGGGCATTCAGGAGTAACATGTGTTTTATCGCAAAATTTTCATTTTTCTCATTATTGGGAGAAAATGTCGATTCAAGTCATTTGACAGCAATTTCTCGACTTTGAGGAGAAAATGGCTCAAAAGTGAAATATTCTTTTGGTGGCGCAGAGCAGTCTCGCGAGAATTGTCGTCAGGAATCGAAATATTCAATTAAATAAATAAAAGTTAATTAATATCTGGAGAAATCAATTCGGAGTGAATTCGGAGTGAATTCGGAGTGAACTTCGGGTTAAGTAAACTGCGGATCAGTTGAGCGCACATTCGCACTGAGAGACAGTGAGATAGCGAGCGATAATCGGATCGGAAGAGTGTTCGGCAGAAAAAGTCAATTAAAGAGTGGAAAAGTGATATTCGAAGAGAAATATCGAAATAATGTTTGAATTCAATATTTGAGACGAAAAGGCATTTCTAATCTCGGCTTCAAATGTCAAGTCAGGAATCACTCGATTATTATCGGTGAAGAGGTTTCGCTTCCTTTGCCATTATATACGTGTATATACTCCGCACTAATAATACAGTATTGCGTACAATGTATTGTTGCCATGTATAAATATAACAATGTATAGCAATGTATAGCAATGTATAGTACATAACGGTATATAACGGTATATACAGTAATAGTGTAGTGTGTGTCGCGAGAGAGAGAGAGCGTATTATTCGGATGCGTATTGACTCACTTTCGGTGCGAATGAAACGAAGCGTAAGTGAAGCTCTTGCCCTCGTACTCGCCGAAGAAGCGACTGTCGCCGAGCCGTATGTGATAGATCTCGTTGCCCGAACACTTGCCGTACAGCCGGTGCCACTCCTCGTCCGACGTCTGCCCTTCTCTGCGCCGCAACAGACAAACATCGCAATCGGTTATCTTATCGCTCATCTCATCTGTTAGTGTAATACTGCTTACTGTCCTCTCGACGTGTGCAGCAGCAGTGTGACCAAAGTGGACGTTCCCGGACACAGACAGTTATTGGCCAACAGAGCGTATTTGAACTCATCTTCGCAAACGACGTGTTCTGTCGCCCGAAAAGTGTTTACCAAATCATTGAATCAAAACATGACTTTTGAATTAAATAGAATTATATTTTCAGATTATTTCGTGTTTTTCTGTTCTATAATAAGCCATTAAAATATTTTCTATAATAAGCATTAATAAGCATAATAAGCATGTTTATATTCCATTAAAATATTTTAATTATCATTCGTTAAAAACATTTCGGTATTTAAGCAGAAATTTAATTCAAAACCAGAAATAAAAGTTTCGTTTTGCTAATTGATATTAATTGCGAGTAAATTGGAATTTCGCGCCAATTAATTAAATACACGATTTCTAACCGCGAAAGCCGTCTATTAATTGACATTTCTATTCATTGATTTGCAATTCATTCGAAATTTTGAAAAGTCGTCCAAAAAATCGATAAAAAGAAAGAAATAATTATTTTCCACAAAAATTGCTCTAATTTTCCACAAAATCCATTGAATTGAGAGAAATGAGTGAAAAGGCATTGCTTTTGAGTTTCGAGAACTTCGCGTAAACCCAAAGAGTACTCATTAAAAGTGGAAAAGAGTTTTCAAATCAAAAACATATTTTTCAAAAAACTTTTTCCACAATTTTGTTTATTTGAATAGAAATAATAAATTCGGCGAAAAATTGAGCCGAATATTCATTTCTCTTCAGCTTAGGCTTTGAAGTGAAAAACTTTATTAAAATAGAAAAAGAGATAAAAAATTTTATCAAATTTCAGCAAAAACTCAAAATTATTTCTTTTGGTTCTTTTGGTTCTTTTGGTTATTTGTGTTGTTGTTATTGAATGCGAGAAATGTTAATCTCTGAACAAATATCTCGAATATCGTATATAACGTATAAATACCGGCGAAGGCGACGTGAATCTTGTTCTCGGGCCGAAAGATCTGAATATATTGCGGAACATTGGGCGCGAAGTCGCGCACTGCCCACGAACGCAGTATTGTGTGCTCGTCCTTAATGTCCATTCAGTCGTTTAGTGATAGTTTTGGTGAGAAATAGATTTATAGAATATTCTGACATTTAAACAATTTCTAATTATTAAACAAATCTTAAATTATTTAGAAATCAATAACTAATTAGAGAGTAATTGATATTTATTTAGTTTTTGATTTAATTCAAATAATATTTAATTATTTATTAAATAACTAATTATTTATAATTTCCTTAAGGGTTAGCATAGGTTATGGTTAGGTCAGGTTAGGTTATGGGTTAACAATGAGAATTGGAAACAACATACGGCTGCAGATCGATCAATGTAGTTTCTCGCTGCCAAGATGAAACAAGCTTCCGCTGCATTCATTCTAAACAATCAAAACTCGAATTAATTTTCGCGAGATTTGCATCAATTGTTTGAGATTTTTAAATTATTCAAATTTCTATTAATTAAGAGAATAATTATTCAATATTTCAATTTCAAGACAAGTGTTTAGTGTTTAGATGTTTGACCATGTTTACTCATAATTAAACACTAATTAAAATATTGTCTAATAATATATAATCTACTCAAGAATTTAATTTAGAATAAAATCTTCACAAAAACGCAATAAATTCTGAAATATTTGCCAAATATTCGAAATAATTGAATAAATGCGCAGAAAATCAAATAAAAGCAAACCTTTCTCTAAAAGCGCTAAATAATAAACGCAAAACCAAAATAATGAATTCTCGCGCCAAAAGTGCTTCAAACATGTTCAATCGCTTATCTATTATTCAATACTTCGATAATAATAAACATTATTAAAGACAATAATAATCAGAATCTCGAGAATAACACTAATTAGCGAAATAATGGCGAGAGAGTCCTCGCGCCGAAAGTCTCTGAATAAGCGAATGTCTCTGAATAAGCGAATGAAGAGATTCAAGAGATTCTAATTAGTTTCCGTCAAAACAATTCAAATGTTTTGCAAAAAGTTATTTATTATTAAAAACACGAAAAACAATAGATTTATGTTTTATGGCATTTATTCTGAGATTTCTAAACAAAAAATCTTTTTCTCAATTAATCTTCATTCAGTATTACTCTTCTCTACTCTACTCTACTATACAATAGAAAATGCAAAATAAAAACCTATTTATTGTCTAAGAAGATATAATTAATGACAACTTGTTATTTCTTTTAAACAAATATTCTAATATTATGAATCTGTGTTGTGATGAGTCGAAAGAATATTTTTGGAGTGAAACTCGAATTTCGTAAAAATGTTTAGTTTTTCTCATTTCTGCTAATTATCGAAATGAAAAGCAATAAAAGCAACAGAGTACAACAGTGTACTAGCGATCGCAATAACGATTAGATAGCTAGTGCATAGTATACCTCGCGCGCGTCAAGTCGGTGTCCTTAAGCGCCGAGCCCTGGATGTAGATGACTCTCTGGGCCCACATCGGCACTTGAAGGATCATCTTCATAGTGGTGTCCAATTCGCACGGAGACAGCAGAACGACGTAGAAGTCCTGAACGAAAGCCAATTAACCGAAAATTGAGCGCTATTTCTATGCAAATCGCGAATTCATAAAATGTCTCTGAATTGCAATTAAGGCTAAGCTCTCGATGATTGCGACTAAGTTTCCAATCATTAACTCATTCTCCTCTCCTCTCCTCTAATATCCTTCTAATAGTTGGCTCTAATAGTTGGCTTTAAATCGGTTCTAATTTTCTTAAGCATTTAATTCTTATATTTTAGAGTAATTGAGGTTTTCTGCCATTTAATTGCAATTTCGGATTTCCACAGCAAATCAGTCCACAACATTGTATCAATAATATCTCGTTGTGTTTTATGGATTGGACAAGAAATCTCAGTTAAGTACTTTTAGTTAATTAAATTTCAAAACAACTCTAATTAACTCTAATTAACTGCAATTAACTAAAAGACTAATAAAAGTCAATAATTGGCGGAAATGTCAAATCTCGCGAAAAGATATTCCAACTCTCAACTAATACTTCTAATGGCTTCTAATGTGTAGCCAAAGGCGTAATTAGACGGAAAGCGCGAGAGTATTGTTACAGTAGTAGTACAATAGAGTAGTAATAGTAGTGTGTATACCTGGAGCAGTGGGTGTGCGTAGAACTCGTTGAGAAAGTCCATTATAGTGTCCGAACGCAGTGTTGTGCTGCAGACCACGACGTGTTTCTCCGTCTGCGCTCTGTGTATACTACGGCCACAAACAATGCATTACTGTATACACACTCAGAGAATATTCCGGCGGAAACTCGAAAATCTCTTTAATTCTCTTCAATTGTTTCGCAAAAATATATTAGAAGTGATTTCTATCGATTATCGCTCAGAATCTCCAGCGAAAGCCGAAAGCCTATTATTATTGACATTATTCTCGCATTTATATAAATATTTAATACAATTGTCGCTAAATAGGAAAACGCCATTATTTGGGCTGTACATTATTAGTCGCGAGTTTCGACTTCTGATCCGAATTGAAATTCTCTGTTCGAGACATTCGAAAGGAACTTGTTGCCACGCCATCGTATTGCTGTAGTTATTACGCAATACCATTTCACTCAAACTCTAATCTATTGTTTTCTCGCGCTTTTCATAAAAGGTTTCGCAAATCCAGGATTAGCTCCGAATGCATACAATGTTTGGAAGCGCGAGAATCGACTCTCGCTTTACTGTAGTGGAGAAATGTGTTTGTCAGAGAGAATGTACATGTTCAAGTAGACTTTCGCATTATACACTGTGCTGTACACTGTATAACCGCATATTCGCTTCAGAATAAGCTTTTCTAATCAAATATCTGAACATTTTCTCGAACTTTAAGCCAATATTTTAAAAACAAGTGATAAAACAAATTTCATTAAAAAAATTCTTTCAGAAAAACGGAATAAAATGTTAGCCATGCACAATTTTACGAAATTTGCATAAAAAGCGCTAAAAGAGTGCAAAAAAGCGAAAAAAAAGTTTTTATTTGTTTTGAAATGATTTTTGTGTCAATAAAACGCTAATTCTATACAATGTATTCAATACACTGTCTATTGTAGAGACATATTGTTGTTTTGTTAGAATGCGTTCATTGAGTCGAAGAGGAATTGTTGGCCTTTAAGAGTTAAGCGCGAGAAGTAGGAAAGTATAGAAATACTGTTAGCGCGAGAATATCGATAGAAGAAATTGGGGAATAATTTGAGCGAAAGAGCGTTTTCTCGAGAGTCTAATCGAAGAGTTGGAAGAATGGCTTCGATAGACTGCGCGCACACTTTCTGCCAATTATTGAAGTTTTACAGAGATTTCGATATAATTAATAGCAATATGCGCGAGTATTAGAGGATATGCAGAATATGGTAGAGGATAAGGAGGATGTGGTAGAGGATAAGGTAGTGCAGGTATATTGAGTGCCTATACCTATAGCTGCCGCCGAGTTTCTGTCTCTCCATCCAAGTGTAGGCCAACTGTTCGAACTGCGTGGGCAGCACTATGAGGGCGACGCAGATCATGATCACCATGAAGAGTTGCGACGGCCATCGGTCCGGCTTGTAGTCGCCGTAGCCGACGGTCGCGAACGTCACCACCACGAAGTAGAGACTCTCGAAGAGGTCCACGTTTCGCCCGCCGGCTCTCTGGAAGTGTTGGTATCCGCACACACTTCCCATAAGAGTTGCGTAGAATAAGAGACAGAATGTGTGAGTAATCGTGAGAATGAGAATAACATTGCATTCAATATGAACAAATATCAAAACAAATCACATGTTATACTAATATGTTATGTATAGTTGTGAATACCTCGTGAAGATGAGACAGAGCAGTGTGGCGGAGAGTATCATGAGTCTCTGCGAAAGCGCCGATTGCGATCTCTGCATCGCGCGGTGCAGATCGTTCTGCAAACCAATCAATCAATTGTTGCGTTCTATTATTCCGTTCATTAATTACACAATCCATTGATATCTCTATTATTGCATTCACGAGAAATGCATTCTATTAGAAGTTGTATTAGTAGTGTACAGAATAGCGAATTCTCGTGCATTTGATTACTGCTTTATTTCTTTCGCTAAATTCAATCAAATGAGTGAATGTTCGGCGAAAGTCTCGCGAAAGCCAACAATCAGTGGACGATAATTGAAGCATTCGATTATACGCTATTGTATTGTGCTTACAATTTAATGATTTTATTATCTCGCTCATTCAACAAACATTTGCTAAACATTACATTGTTGGAATAATTATATAACTATTTCTTTATTACAGAAATGGAATTAAATTTATTTCGTTTTACGTTTCGTTTCACTCAAAGCCTACTTAAGACTCATTTCGAGAGAATATAAACGAAACATAGAATTTCTTATTATCCGAAAAAGTTGTCAACTTTCGTGAATCACGTGTCGACAGTAAAACTGAACCAAATGTTCATTAAGTGTCAATTAAGTGATTATTGGGTAAACGCGTTAAACGTCTTAATCCTAATCCGAAACGTATTTCGAGTTTTTCATTATTACTCTTATTATTATACGTTTCGGACATAAATTCGGCACTAATTGAACGCATTGTCTAGTCTCGCGAAAACGCAATAATTGTTTGGATTTAATAATTGACTAGAAATGCATTCGAGAACTCATAGAGAATTGGAAATGTTTGGAATTTTGCGAATATTGTTTAGAAAAGGAATTTCCGCTCATTTCAGCCATAACTAGATTTATAACAGAGTTGTCGAATAGAAAGCAAAGATTTCTGATTGTGATTGCTAATTACGATTATCTTAATTAATAAGTAGCCTATTGTAGTAGTTCTTATACGCGTTTCTAAAATGTCTCGACAATCAGCCGAAACAATAACAACAACAACAAGAATAAGAGAATATAATATTATGGCAGTAGTGGGAGTGTGTGGACTCACAAACATGTTTTCGAGCGCGTGCTTCGCGAGCCAACAGTTGAGGAATCCCGGAATGAAGAGATTCCTGAGCGGCGACCAAATCAACTGCAATCACAACAATAGTCACAACAATAGTCACAACAATAGTCACAACAATAGTCACAACAATAGTGACAACAATGCAGAATACGAGTGCAAGAATACATACGGTGGCGACGAACGGCGCGTTATTGACGATTTCGAGAATGAAGTGAAACGAAAGAAGAGTTTGCAAAACATTTCCCTAAAAGTCAGTGAAAGTCATGTTTAGTCATGTTTTGTCGCGTTTTCTCGTTTGCACGCATTTCTTATGTTTGTGAGACATATTCGCAAAGTTTGTGCACAACTACTTCAACACGATCACCAACTCTACTATTATATAAATAGATATGTGAATGCGATTATGGGTTCTAAACTAAAACGCCTTTCGATTCCCAATACTTGTCATTAAATGGCTTTTCTCGCAAAATATCCAAAGATTTTCCTTTTCCTCAATATTTGCGAATATTTTGTGAAATTTAGCGAATATTTAGCGATTTGTTCTGTTTTGTTTGGTTTTGGTGTACGAGTGAGTGTTTTGAGTGTTGGCTTACTTTGTAGGACAAATAGGCCAATAGTAAGGCTTCCGCGAGACATATCACTGCAATGCTTGTCTACAACAGAGAACAAGAATGAGGAGAAGAGCGCGACTATTGAGTGGTTACCTGAAAGAGCCAGAGAATGGGCTCTCTGTCCACGTATATGATTGCGCGCCTTCTCAACAATCAAAGAGTTAATTACGTCATTAGATAGTATAGCTATAGCTAACCAATTGAGAGGAGCGGAAGAGTTGACGGAATAGCCGAACGAATTGAATTGACTGCTCCAGGGGTAGATGAAGGGCGTGGGCGCGTACGCCGAAGTAGAGTTCGTCTCCACTTCCGCACACGAGTAGCTGAACGACACAACAAACCAAATATTGTTTAAAAGATTGAAAATAGGATTAAACGAAAGTTTTTACTAATAATTAGAAAATCCCTTTTATTCGGAGTTTTATAAGCCTTTTATTGCGGAATATCTCGAAATGGCTTTTAATGGCTTTTAATGGCTTAATGGCAACGAATATCTGACTACAAGTCGAGCGAAGAGGAGATAAAAGCGTTTTTATTCTCGAATTTCTAATTTCTAGAAAAGCTTTTAATAATTGTTTTTAATTTTCGAAATTCAATGCATTTTAATGCGAAAGACAGCGAAGAGTGTAGACTGTATAGACAGGTGAGTAGAGGTAAGAGAGTACAGGTGAGTAGAGGTATAGTTACCACTTTGCTTTGTTGGGTCCGGTGTCGAGAACAACGCGCAGAACGTATAGAAGACATGCAATCAGTTTCAGCACTGTTTTGATGATTCGAATGCGAAGACCTATTGTTGCCAATCAATGCAATAGTAATACTGTAGTAATACTGTAGTAGTAATACTGTAGTAGTGATAGTGTAGTAGTGATAGTGTAGTAGTGATAGTGTGCGACAAGAATGCAATACTGACTCGAGCGCTGGTTTTTGATGAAATACAACTGCAAGCGCTCTTTCAGTGTGTTTTCGTTTACGTAGAACTCCACGCGAACTCTACAATAAAGAACATCAAGAATCATTGTTAGCAATTATGCAAAAGTTTAGAAAATATAAAAGAATTCAAGAATTGTAGAGAATATGGAAATATCGGGAAAATATTGATTTAGCATCGAATTGGTGTTAAGCGCTATTTTAGCGGATTTGCGAACTACGCCTTCTCTACGCCTTCGCTATCATCTCCGAAATCGCTTTTCCGTACTTTATATACAACTCTATTATAAACTCAGTATTAAAGTCATAAATAATAACAATAATAACGAAAATCACGAGATTCGCGAAAATATCGAAAGAATTTGTGAATATTTCTGATAATAATTAAGACAATTGTTTAGAGGAAAGCAATTATTCCGAAAAATAAACAAAAAATAGTTTTTATTATTATTTTTCACAAATTCATTGTTATTTAGAAAACAAACGACAACTAAGAGACTGAAAGACTAAAACTAAGAGAAAAAGTCTTGATTTGGAATTAGCGCTCAATTTATGAATTCTCACGAAATAAACAAAAATTTTGGTTTTGTTTTATCTGTTAATCAAATATCTCTTATCTCTAGAGATTAAAGAGGAGATAATGAAGACTAAGTGGAAGAAGAGGAAGATCTCAACGAAACGAGACATTCGATAAACAGATTTCTCAAAAGTTGAGCAAAAGTGGCAAAAAGTGGCAAAAAGTGGTAAAAAGGGAGAAAAGAGTGGATTCGGAGATTTAATCCAATTTTAATAACTATTCTTATTCTTAATAACTATTACTTAACGCCATTTCAACAATAATAAACTCTTTTCGCGAGAATTTCGGAAAAATAATTAATTTTTCAAACTTTGAACTTTGAATGCAATAAAAGAGAATTCGCTTTCAGTTGTCTCGCGATTATCGATGCGATTGTCGAATATTGTTCGCAATTAGTGTTGAATTCGAAATCACTAATTAAGAGCATTGTTGGCCTTTCCGCCAATTATTCAACAATTCGTGCATTTCTCGCGAAAACGCAAATTAGCTATAAATGACTTAATTATAGAAATTCTTATCTTTCGCTCAAATATTTAAATCAATTATTAGATTATTATTAATAATTCACTTCTGACTCGATTTGCGAAATGTTTTCTCAATTATATCGTTGTTTAGAATTCGCGTTTGAAATGCATTTCCATTAAAACCAAAATTGACATTAAATTCGAAAAATGTTTTTATTAAAGAATTTGAAAATAAATAACAAAATTCGTAAAATTCGTAAACATTTATAAAAACCAATTAATGATTAGAATTAACGCAAAAATAGAAGAGAATATCAAAGGTATAGAAAATTGCAAAGAAATAGCGAAACAAAGGAAAAGAATGTTTTCTCGAGAATTGAGCGAAAGTAAGATTGTTGTTAAGAGCAAAATAAACTTCAATTTGTGTCAACGCGAGAAACAATAGAAAAGCGAATAAAAGAAATTAATTCAAATAAAAAATAATAATTTCGCCGAAAGTTAAGTCTGCTGTTTGTCGCTACATATCGAGACGCACTGTACCGACGCCGCACTCCAGTACTCGCCACTACTTACAGTGCGCGCAGAGAAATGCAAATAATTCGCAGTTTCTCGCGATTATCGCAATATTGTTGGCAATAAATAGTTATTTTATAGAATTATATCGAAATCGTGACGTCATTAACGAATACAAACTAAACACTGCATTCCATTCGGATATTAAGCATTCGAACGAACAGAACGCGCATACAATTACTGTTCAGTGTATTTACGTGTAAGCAGTATAAGCAGTGTGAGCATGGTAAAATAGAATTTCGCAATTTGTGCGACAATTCGCGAGATTCGATATTCGAAATTCGATTTTACGCGAAATTGGAAGAAATTATTCAAAAATTAAACCAAAACTCGAATTCTTATCAAAAGTTTCTTTTATTTCAGAGTTTTTCACTTTTTCCTCATTTTTCGCATTTTTTGCGCAAATATTTCAAAATATTTCAAATATTATTAAATAAGAGATTATTTGGAAAAACTTTTTGATAATAATTAGGTTTTGCGTAGAATTTCGGCAATTCTTGTCTTCGATTGGAATTCGATTGGAATTGCGTATAACTCGAGAGTAACAATGGTTTCGGTGATCGCAATAACGTTCTCTTCACCCAATTAGCAATCGTTTCCCTTTTAGGCTATAATAGTGTAGTTCGGCATTGACTGCCCCCTCTCTGCCCCCTCTCTGCTCTCAGCGCTCGCTCGCCATTCGATTGTTGTCTCAAAACAAGTATTGATTTGAATAAAACATTTCGCGAGAAGACAATCGACTGTTCGATAAATGTTAATAATTGAGACCAAACTCGCGCCAAACCAAAGCCAACCAAAGCTAACAATACAAACACAAATCGAACGCCAAATTCGAAATTCGAAACATTCAATGAAGAGAAGTCTAATGCATATACTTTGTACAGTATCTGCAGTTAATATAGAAAAAGTTGAGTTTATTTACGAATTTGTATTTTATTTATATTTTATATTAATTGTCATTAAGTTATAGAGAATCGAGAAAATCGAATGAAATATTCAATTCCAAGTTTCGAGAGATTTCTCGCGCTTTTCTCCATTCATTCGAAACTAAATTCGAATGTGTTGTCAGAGTCTGCAGAAGAGATTGGTTTCGCTTTCGATCGCTTTATTTACTCCGCGTTCACAACAATCGCTTCGATTTGACGACAGTTTCTAATTAACTCTTCGCTCTCTCGCGACTAATCGGCGAATTGTCATGAATTCGAATATTCGTTTCGAAAGTCATTCGAATTTCTTTTTTAACTCATTTTTCGCAAATATTTTTCAATTATTTCTCGAATTTCCCAAAAACGGCATTAAATCGGAAAATATTTCTCTAATAGTGTTTTGTGTTAAAAATGTTTCTCATATTTCAAAAAGAATTCATTTATTTAATGCATTTATTTATCGGAAAAAAGTTTTTGGAATTTAACCAAAATTTCACTTTTAATTCAATTCGAATGAAATAAGAATTCGAATTAGAATTTTCGAATATTTGTGTAATTATTGCAAACACGAGATATACTGGAATAGAGAGTAATTCGAATAGTGTTGTCAGTGTTGTCAGTGTTGTCAGTGTTGGGGAGAAAGTGATTATTATTGCAATGTTTGCGCGTTTTTGCGTTTTTTGATCAATTGTTGTGTTTTTCGAACGAAACGAAGATTAAGCGAACATTAGATGAGTTTAACAACAATTGACTTGAATCGCGAGACGAAGACATTTGTGATGAATAGATATGAAAGTAGAATAAACATGTATATACTCTTCACTACTATACATGTTAGCACACCTTCTCTCTTCACACCTGCTCTCGATTCTCTACATTCTGTCGACTCTGTAGTCTATATAAACATTATATTTGAGAAGAATTAGCGAAAGTTATGGAAAGCCGTCGAAGGAAACGGAAATCAATTAATTGCTTTAATTGCGGTTCAAAACCAATCAATCAAAAGCGACTTCTCTGCCAATGTCTCGAATGTCTCGAATGGCGTATTTGTCGCCAGTTTTCACATTTTCTCGCGATTATCGAAACAATGGTTTTTTGAAGTAATGTATAGTTTAGTGGAGTTTAGGCTTAATGTCCGAAAATAAGAGAAAATAAGAGAAAATAATAGGAATTCTCGAAAAACACAAAAATAGAGAATATTTGGCGAAAAAGAGAAATATTTTCTCGAAATTAGAAAATAAACTCATTTTTAAAGAATATTTTCGAAATAAATCTCTTTTTGCACTAAAATAAC
>JAQIXC010000576.1:0-23398 GCA_034697605.1 Metabelba pulverosa | reverse complement strand
CGCGCTGTTATGCATAGGCAAAACATAACAATTTTTATATATAACTAGCTCTTCACAAATAAAATCTGTGTAAAATAAATTGTAATAATTATTTTTTATTTTAAATTTTACTATCTAAAACTTTCATTCTTTGCCTTTATAATAACATTATTTTTAAAAATATTAAAATAAATAAAAATGTTAGCCCGGTACTACTTTAGTTCTAATTGCTTGTGTCACCCATTATAATAATCAGATTATGCACTTTTTAGTAATTACGTGCATGATATGGATGTGCATTTCAACGCTGACAAATTGTGCCCAGCAGCAATGTCCAACGCAAGAAGAGCTTGGTAATTGTACTTGCAGTGTAGGTACTACTGGTCCAGCAATTAAATGTATAGGCGTAAATGTACCAACGTTGCTAAACATAAATGTCGATTATTTGGATATTTCATCATGCACAAACACAATTTTAACTATTTCCGGAGCCGTATTCTTCTTGGATATTTCACTTTGCGACAATCTTGTTGATATCGAATCAATCTACAAAATGAACATTGAATATTTATCAATAATGATTTGCGATAAATTGGATTTATCAAGTCAAAGTTACACGAAAATGTCGAGTTTATCTTACATATTTTTAGATTATTTAACACTACCCGTACTAAATGAAAAATATCCTCCAAAACTAACATATATTACGTTAAATAATGATAAAATTAATACAATTGCAGCGCCGATTTTTGAAAATCTACCTAACCTTTATACAGTAGATTTACAAAACAATCAAATTTCACGGTTGGCGCCAAATTGTTTCAAGTTCAATTCAACCCGAGATTTTCGAATTCAACTTTTCAATAATCAAGTTACATCGGAAATATTTAAGCAAGCTAATCTGTCAAATCTTCAGAACGTGCCAATCATGGTGAATTTGACTTCAAACAACATCACAAGTTTTACCGAAGATGTCTATGCGCGATTTTTAAATAAACCTGTTACTATTGATTTTGACAAAAACAATATAACTTGCGATTATAATACGGTTAAATGGGCGCTTGGTAAATCTAAGGAACAAGCGCACAAACAATTTCTTCATGTTAATTGTGCTGATTATGGCGGTCAAGAATTATTTACCATAGAACATTTCCACGAATCTACTACAACCACGAGCTTTAGTCCATTTACTAGTACCATGATAACAATAACATCAAGCTCTACAATATTAACTAGTACGCTTAACATTTCAACAATCACAATTTCTACTATTACAACTACTAGACAAACATCAACGCAAATGTGTCCATCAGATGATGAGCTTGGTGATTGTTACTGCATTAAAGATGAGATTAAAGTAGTATGCGAAAATATTCAACAACTACCAAACCTAACCAATTTTAACGTAGAAACAATTGAGTTTAATAATGTAATAATTAACAAGATTAATTTTTCTGGCGAGGTTAATAATATTATTTTAAGAAATAAGGTTGGCATGGAAATTATTACTGCAATGTTTAATTTATTTCCAGTCAAAATGCACTTAGACGCTATTCCAAATATTAAACTAGTTGATTTAATTAAAACTAAAATACCAAGTTTAAAGGAATTGAAAATAAATAATTGTAACTTGGAGAAAATTGATGTTAAATTTGACATGTTTTCAAATATTGAAAGGTTAATTTTAAACGCAAATCAGATACAATCTATTGATGGACACGTATTCGAGAACTTGCTTAATTTACACGAACTATATTTGCAAGATAATTTTATGTCAAAACTATCAGAGAATAGTTTAATATTTAATTCAAATAATGAAATGATTATTGTATTAAGAAAAAATTTTATTACTGTCAATCAAATTCGCCAAGCACATATTTATTCAACTAACAACAAACTAATCCAAGTTGAACTTGATAATAATAAAGTGGACTCATTATCCGAAGATGATTTCAGCGAAATATTGACATTTAATTTCAACGTAACAATTAATCTTGCTAACAATCCAATTATTTGTAACTACGCGGACGTAAAATGGGCGTTGAATAAGAAATTGATTGCTAAAACACATTTTATGCATGTTGAATGCAAAAATTATAATTATCAAGATTTATTTACTATTGACTTTTCAGAATACACTAGTAGTACTACAAAGACAAATTAAATGCAATAAATTGTTATAAAATTTGTAATGCTCTATAACAATTGATTAACAAATTAATATTAAAATAAAATTTCTAGTTTTTATTACATATATAAAATCATACAGGAATATTTTATAAATTAATTTCAGATGCTGTATATTGCGGACTAACAATTGAATTAAATAAATTTATTATGTAAATTATTAATAACATTATTAATTCCTAACAATAATTGAATTTAAAATTAATAATAATAGAAAAGATAGTCTTATAGAATGCCTTAAATTTTATAATTTAAAAAATATTTTTCTGCATGGTGCTAATTTTAGCCTTTTCATGTTTACTCAAGCGTGGAAATTGGGCTCGGCAAAAATTAAATTATATTCTATCAAATTAGACAAATTCATGTTTACTAAGCTGAAGAAAAACTAGTTAAAGTTTAATAATATTGATGTGGTCGCGGAAAGTGGTATCGGCGCGCGACCACAGCGTGAGCTAAGCGGGCGTCCGGTCTGGTAGCAGACGGAGCCGACAGTGGTGTTTCGCCGCTGCATAAGCGAGTATCGACAGCGGGAAACTGGATGAGGTGTTCGCGGGGGACACGGTAACGGTATTTGCGTGAGTGCAATGGATAACGCTTTTTACGTGCTGTTAGCACTAGGGCTTCCACAGTGCTCGCGCAGATGTTAGATAAACAGAGGATCAGCCCAAATACACACACTAGGTGGCGGCACGAATGACTAGACTGGCATACGACACAACAATAATAACTTTATTTAACTTTTGATGTGCTCTGTGTGAGAGCTAACTACAGACTGAGGCTCGCGTGTGAGAAGCGGAGCCTTATATACATTTTGGGCAAAGCTTCCAAAATGTTCTAGAAGCCTAGTAATTAGTACAGTGTAAAGTGAGATATTACAATACAATGTTAAGTGACATTTACGATATGTATGACTGTGTGTGTATGACACGCGACAGTCAAAGTAAGAGTATAGGCATATGTGTGGCGATATGTGCCCATCGCTCACACGATGTCGGCGTCGGCGGCAGTGCTGGCGATGACTGGCCGACGGATGCAGATTAGATGAGTCGGAGATAATCGCATATCTTCTACGACCTCATCAATATAGTTAATAATATAAATTGTAACATATTCGAAAGCTATATTGGCAATTGATTTATTGATAATTTATATGAAACAATTAATCTTGCTAAAAATAGAATTGTTTTTAATTATTACGACGCTAAATGGGCTTTTAATCAAAATTGGATTTTTACAATGTAGCATAATTTAAATTGTTATATCCAATCAATATTTTATATAATTTTATACATTTAACAAAACAAAAAATATAAATAAAATTTTATCTTAAATTTCTAATATCTTATCATTAGTTGCTATGATTTTCTAGCATTCTCATAATGTATGCATTTAAAATTTTATATGATATAATATTTAAGTGTTAATAAATAAATGTTTTAAAATATTTATATATTACATAATATTTTAGAACAATCGTAAATCACATACTAAACTAAATAATCAATAATGAAAAATTTATGTAAGTAAATTTAAAATAATTTTAATGTAGTAAAATTTTAAACTGTATGCGAGCGATTGGTTTATTATTTTAAATAATATTTTTTTTATTGTTATGCCAACAAAAACTACAAACTAGTAAATCACTTGTTAGTATACAGTGCCAAGGCATTAATTGGCTTTTACGTATTTGTAATTTAGACTGAATATATATAGATATTATTAATCAGTACTGACAGGGCATCAAAAAAGCCTCTGGCCCTAGGCTACGCCCATTTTTTTGGAAACGCACACTTTTTAAAAAATTATAAGCCACGCAGCCCTAATACGCCCTTTTCTAATCTATACTCATATATCCAATCAGTTCTTAAATCGCAGTAGTGGTTCTCGATTTATTCGTGGAAAACCACGTGTTGACCACGCCCACTCATTAAACATATAGCCACGCCTCCAATAATTTTAGGAAAAATTCTTTTAATTATTATCTATAAATCTATAAATATTGCATAATTTTTACAATAATAATTTTTTAGTTATTTATTTTTAAAATTTAGGAGATAAATATTCAATTAAAACGTAACTTTATACTTGTACAAACCATTTTGCTCTTTATTTCTCTATCCGGGTTAAGCATGCTTTCAGTGTTTGGGTGCAATTTGTGATCTGCACATCGACGCAACAAGTAAACAGTTTTTTAATATTACTAATCGCTGCGCTGAGTTATGACTAGGAACTTTTTATTTAGCCCGAATACAATTAGTACGTTGATATATATTTATCAAGTTAAAACTGAGTAGATTTTTTATTTAAACATAATGTGATATCAAATGTTTATTTCTCATTTTTCAATTTTCAATTTGCATTTATACAATTGATAATTTCAGTGACATAAAATATTAAGATAATTTAACTCTAGTAATATTTTATAAATGAAAATGTGCAATAAGTTTATTCTTGAATATTTTAATTTGTTAACTACAAACAAGTGTAAAACTGCAAAAATTTCCACATTAAGTTTAAATTAAAATTTCACTTAAAGTTGAAATTTTTTGAAAAAACATTTGACATCACTTCAAGTTTAAATGGAAGAGCTACTCAGTTTTAACTTAATAAATATATATCAAACGTACTAATTGTATTCGGGTTATATAAAAAGTTCTTGGCTATAACTTTGCTGTCCAGGGCAAACATGCTTGACTTCGTATTGATGAATTGTTATGGTTAACCATGGGGCAACCATAACTCGACTGAGTACGGGTCTGAGGGGGAGGCATTAGTGCTGAACCTAGCGGCTTTCTAATAAAGTCTATGCAAATACTGTATAATCAACGCACAGTGGTGCTGTGTGTCTGTTACTTTATGTTTTGCTTACATTTTTATAAACTATAATAAGAGTGTTTGAAACATAAATATTGACTTATAGTTAGGTTTCAAATAAAAAATTAAATTAAAAAAAATGCATACACTGAGAAGAAAATAATTCAATTGAATATTTTTTAGTGAATGCTTTGATAAATCGATTTGCCGATTTACGGATGGTTTTGAATGGGTATCAAACCGATAAGAGTGATATTGACGAATTCGAGCGAATGGAGTTGGTTCCCACAAGAAAGTTTGCAAATGCCAATTAAAACTCATATTTAAAATATTTCATATCTCGTGTTATCATGCTATATTCTGCTCAAACTTGAAGAAAACGCTCATTTGAGATGCATATGACTAACTTGTAGACTGACTTAACTGTGTCTGATATTTGCCTATAATTTTAGTATTGAATTAAAGCTGTGGTTATTGCAAAAGCGATTCTGTACAATTTGACAGCTGATTATCGCCGTGCGTCTTGTCATTTGCCGCTAAATTGTACAGGAAAAATTTTGCAATAACCATGGGTTTAATTTAATACTAAATTTAAAAGCAAATATTAGACACAGTTAAGTCCGTTTACGAGTAAGATACTGGTTAAGTATTGAAATACACGTGTTACACAATTAATAACTAATTTTTATTAATAAAGTAACCGCATTTCCATGGTCAATGGCAAATTTAACTTTGTGAAAATAGTTTTCAATTTTATTATTATATTATGTAAGTAACATTTGCTTAATTTAATTATGTGCTTAATAATTAAATAATATATTATATTTAATAATATTATTCTTATTTTTATAATGTTTCTAGTTATTGTATACATAATATGTCTTGGCGTTTTAACACTGCTTAATTTCAGCCAGCAGCAATGTCCGGAGCAAGATAAATTGGGTGATTGCACATGTCAAATAGAAAAACATGGACCTGAAATCAAATGTAAAATTTAGCTGGTAACTGTGCCAAAATTACAAGACATCAACGTAAATAAGTTGTTTATTTTATCATGCAAAAACAAAGCATTATACGTTTCGGGAACTTCTACCTATGTTGACATTATATCTTGCAATGATCTTGATGATATTGACTCAATTTATACAATAAATATAAGCTCGTTATCGATAATCAACAATGATAAATTGAACATGTCGTTGCAAGGTTATACTAGATTATCACGATTAACTTACTTATATTTGGGAGGAGTTTTAATTTCAAAAATTAATCAACATTTTCCGGCTCATCTTAGCATGATATCGCTATATCAAGATCAAATTGCTACTATTTCGGCGCCGGTATTTGAAAATTTGCCAAAGATTTATCATGTTGGAATGAATGAAAATCTAATTTCAAATTTATCTGATAATTCTTTTCGATTTAACACAATCAAAGATTTAACAATTAATCTTTCTAATAATCAAATTACATCCGAACAATTTCACCTTGCTAATTTATCAAATGTGCAAAATAAGAAAATATATGTTTATCTTACCTCAAATAAGATTACAAGTTTTACGGCAGATGTCTATGCTCGATTTCTGAATTTACCCTACACAATTGATTTCGACAACAACCCAATCGTATGCGATTATAATAGCGTTAAATGGGCGCTTGGTGGATTTAAGGAACAAGCGCGCAAACAATTTTTACATGTTAATTGCATTGATTATGGCAATCAAGATTTGTTTACCATAGAGGAATTTATAATTGATGAACATTTAGTACATCCTTCACTAATAACAACAAGCACAATTATATTCACAACTTTAATAGCTATTTGTATTGTTTTTATTATAAAATATTTTTTGCATGTTTATCGCCTATTTGTTGTTTACATTGTACATTTATATAAATTTCAAGGCAGGGATGACAGATTTTGTCCCTCTACCAAGAAACAAATCCAGTTGCAATAGTTTTAAATTACGTGTTTTATTATCTTTACCGAGAAGAAGTTAGACGATACTTACAAATAATTTCACAATTTTAATATATAAAACATCAATTACTTAAAATTATTAAAATATTACGGACTTTGTGATTGTTACTATATAAAATTACAAATTAAAATAAATTATTACAATTTTAAAAATTAATTTATAGTTAATTATGTACAATCAGATATTTATTTGTGTATAAATTATTAATTAGTATGTAAATTTATCTTTGTTTAATTAAAATTATAATTGTACTTAAAAATTACAAATAATTGGAATTTTATAAAATACTAGCTTTAAATAAAATTTAGTTTAAAAGTTATAATGGTTAAAAATAAATTTTCATATTTGACAAAATCACAATTAACACAAATCACAATCACAAATAACAATAATTTATCATAATATAAGTGTTATTGTGCTTATAATATTTAATAAATTAATATTTAGTAAAATATTTTCTAGACATAA
Source organism: Metabelba pulverosa (assembly GCA_034697605.1). Classification (NCBI taxonomy): domain Eukaryota; kingdom Metazoa; phylum Arthropoda; class Arachnida; order Sarcoptiformes; family Damaeidae; genus Metabelba; species Metabelba pulverosa. The sequence continues at coordinate 15,968 of JAQIXC010000576.1, read as the reverse complement.
TAAAATAAGTAATAAACTAACATTATCCATATCTTATCTTGAGTTGCTTGGATTTCCAATTTTTATCATAATGTACTGTATTAATTTAGCATTTTATAAACATTAAGCTAATATTTATGTGTTAATAAATGTTATATATTTATGCTACATTATATTTTATAAATATTATAAATTAACTACTAAATTGAGTTATATAAAATGAAAAATTTATGTAAGTAGCTTTTGTTTAACAACATTAAACAATTGTTTAATATATTACACAGTTGAATTAATGTGCAAAACAGATATTATCACATTAACATCAACATAACTAAATAATATTATATGCATTAAATAGAATACTATAAAAATATAAGTTATATTTATAACTTGTAATATTGTATAAATTTTAATAATAATTTAATTAAAAAATATACTGTTTACAAATTACAAAACATTTTAAATAAATTATTGGGTTTTAATTATAAAACTAGTAAATATTGTCATAATTTAAAAGTAACATAGCAACCAAAATAATAATAATAAATTTAATAAATTATTGTTTTATTTTAATAATATTACCAATATAATTTTTTAAATTAAATTTAAAATTTAAATAACATTATGCTTGTTTATTTTGTTTCTAGCTATTAAGTTCGTAATATGGTTTTGTGTTTTTACACTGCTTAATTGTAGCCAACAGCATTGTCCGGCTCCAGATCAACTGGGAGATTGCACATGCAAAATGGATAAAGATGGTGCTGAAATTAAATGTGACTTGGTAACCGTATCAAATATGGAAAACATCAACGTACGCATGCTGTCAATTTCATCATGCACAAACACAGCATTATACTTTACGGGAACATCAGACTTTGTTGATATTATATCCTGCAATGATCTTGTTGATATCAATTCAATTTACACAATGAATATAAACATTTTAACAATAATCAGCTGTAAAAAATTAAACATGTCACATCAAGGTTATACGAAATTAACAAATTTAACTTACTTAATTTTAAAAAAAGTTTCTATCCCTGAAATTAATCAAAAGTTCCCGCCATATCTTACCATGATATCGCTATATCAAAACCAAATTGCTACAATTTCTGCGCCGGTATTTGAAAATTTGCCAACCATTCATCATGTAAAAATGACTGAAAATTTAATATCAAAATTATCTCCGAATTGTTTTCGATTTAATACAAATGAAACTTTAACACTTGATCTTGCTGACAATCAAATCACGTCGGAACAATTTCACCTAGCTAATCTTACAAATGTGCAAAATAAGAAAATATTTGTTAATCTTTACTCAAACAACATCACAAGTTTTACCAAAGCTGTTTATGCTCGATTTCTGAATTTACCAATCACAATTAATTTTGACAACAACCCAATCATATGCGAGTATAATAGCGTTAAGTGGGCGCTTGATGAATTGAAAGAACAAGCGCGGAGACAATTCCTACATGTTAATTGTATTGATTATGACTATCAAGATTTGTTTACTATTGAGGAATTTAAAATTGATGAATCTGCAATTAAGCCTTATTTAATAGCTAAAAAGCTAGAGTTGTAAATTTTAATAAAATATGCTGCTTGATAGTTTTTATAATAATTTATAGTAACTAACTAATTTTGTTATTACAATAAAAGTAGAAATGTTTCAAATTTTATAATATAACATCATTAATTTGTTAATATGCCAAAATGTTTAATAATTATAATAATAATCTATAAAATTTAAAAATTAATTTTGTTTATAAAATTGTACTCAATTTGTTGAAATATTTACAGTGTAACATAATAAAAGTGTTATATCCAATAAATGTTTTATACAATCTATATTTGCCAAACATTAATAAACATGAGTAATGATTTTTGAACTTAAATTATCCATATCTAATCTTGTTGCTTGGATTTCCTAATATGTGTAAATGTCTTAATGTATAAATTGAAAATTTTATATACCAAATAATAATATTTTCATATTAATAAATGTTATATTTTATATCAAATTAATGTTTAAAAATATTATTTATTTATAAAATTAGTAAATTTTATTTATAAATAAAGAGCAATTTATGTAAGTAACATTTGTTTAATATAATAAGTTTATAATATATAATAGAATTATTATATTTTTTAATAATTAATTTATTTAATTTGCAATAGATATAAGTTATTATGAATATTTTTTTGTTTAGTTATATCATGAGTATTCAATAACATATTATAAAAATTAAAAATATACAGTATTTAATAATTACTATTTTTGATTTATTATAAATTATTTAAATATTGATATACAGTAACTATTAGTTTAAACAGAATTATACTGTTTAAAATATTCAAAACATTTCAAATAAATTAGTAATTTGCATTTACAAAACTCATAATACTTATTACTTATTACTACCTTAATGTAACATGGCAATTAACATAATAATAATAACTTATAAATTTATAAATTGATTTTAAACTCTAAATAAACATATGTTTGTTTAATTTATTTATAGTTACAACTTTCATTATATGGCTATGTGTATCTACACTGCTTAATTGTAACCAGCAGCAATGCCCGGCGCAAAATAAACTAGGCGATTGCACATGCCAAACTGATGAATGCGGATATGCTGATATTAGATGTGACATGGTAGAAGTGCCGAAAATGATAGATATCAACGTCTATTCGCTGAAAATTTCATCATGCTCAAATACAGAACTACGTGTTACGGGAACTTCCAAATTTGTTTTTATTGAACTATGCAATATACTTGTTGATATCTACTCAATTTATACAATGAACATAAAAGAATTTACGATAACAAACTGTGATAAATTGGTCATGTCACTGCAAGGTTATACAAAACTATACAATTTAGAATATTTATTTTTGGGAGCATTTTCTATCCCGGAAATTAATCAAAAGTTTCCGCCCCATTTTACTTTGATAGCGCTATATAAAAACCAGATTGTTACTATTTCAGCGCCTGTATTTCTAAATTTGCCAAGCATTTCTAATGTGAGCTTGGACAAAAATTTAATTTCAATCTTATCTCCGAATTGTTTTCAATTTAATACGAGTAAAGATTTAATTATTGATTTTACTGAGAATCAAATCACATCGGAACAATTTCACCTCGCTAATCTAACAAATGTGCAAAATAAGAAAATAGATGTCAAACTTATCTCAAATAACATCACAAGTTTTAACGAAGATGTGTATTCTCGATTTTTGGAATTGTAAATCACAATTGACTTTGACAACAACCCAATTATATGCGATTATAATAGCGTTAAATGGGCGCTTGGTGAATTTAAGAAACAAGCGCGAAAACAATTCCTACATGATAGTTGTATTGATTATGACAACCAAGATTTGTTTACCATTGAGGAATTTAAAATTGATGAACCTGCACTTGAGCCTTCTTTAATAGCTAAAAAGCCACAATTATAAATTTCAGTAAGATTTGATGCTTGCTAATTTTGATCATAATTTATGGTAATTTTAAGTAATTTTAATATTACAATAAAAGTAAAAATGAATTTCAAATTTTATAATATAACATCGCGTTTATAATAGCGTTAAATTGGCGCTTGGTAAATGTAAGGAACAAGCGCGCAAACAATTCCTACAAGTTAATTGTATTGATTATGACCATCAAGATCTATTTAGCATTCAGCATTTTTGCATGCTAACAAGAATTTCCTTGCCAACAACTGAGACTACAGTTAGCATTAAACAATTTCAAACTAAAGAAGCTGCAATAGACCCTTCTATAATAACAACAAATTTAATTTTAACTGTTTGTCTTTTTATTGTTGTTAATTTTTTTTTGCATTTATACCATTTATTTGTTGTTTACATAGCACATTTATATAAATTTAGTCATAATAAATTTTATCCCTCTACCAAAGAGCAAATTCATATTCAATAAATTTTATATTAAATATGTTATTATTACATATTAAATTAATTTATTTATTACAATATTTATAAATACAGTATTATTACAGTTTTAACTTGTACAATTTTAATTATTTAACAATTGCTAAAATTTACAATTTGATAAATGCTATTATATAAAATAATAAATTATTTCAAGCTGGGTCAAATCAAGTTGTCTTGATATGTAGCATTAGATAACATATAATTTACCAAACATTATTATTAATATAAGTTATTAAAAAAAATATCATAATCCAGTAATTTATATCAAGTAATATAATAGTTTAATTAAAAAAATGATTGTTTAAAAAAATTATTAGTATAATTAAATTAGAAGCGATTAACAAATATGTAATTATAAAATTATTGTAGCTACTTTATTTCAAAACTAGATGAAAAATATATTATACAGTCTATACTCGATTTAGAAACCTCGGATATAGGGTAATTTTGATATAAAGTATAGATTTTTGCTGTACTACCTACCTTTCTACATGTTAGAAGCTATTTTACCAAATTTATTCCGTATAATAATAATTTATAATAAGGAGTAAGGTTTAAATTAAAAATAAATTTCCATAGATACAATTACTAAATTATAAAATTATAACTAAAATAAAAATTGTGTAGTAAATGCTTGTAAATTATTTTGTAAAAATCCATTCTTATTTAAAGTAAAATTAAAGTTCACGTAATGTTTTTTACGTACTCTTTTATCCTTAACTATTAAGTCAAAAATTGAATGATAAAAGTAAATGCTAAGTGAATAATGTACTGTTGCGTGCATATCTTATGACAATTTTTTTATAATGTTTGTTTATTAAATGGTTTAATGTTTGTTTAAGTTTATTATTAAATTACAAAAAAATATTACAATGTAAATTAAATCTATATACCAATAATAGCAATAATATTTTTTTTAATTGAAGGCTATTTAATACTAATTTTTTTAATAATAATAATATCATTTGATTTATAAATTAAAATTATTTATTACGAAAAAATATGCAAATACAGGTATACTTTGTACATATTAATAGTTAGAAATAACAGTGCAATAATTAATTAAAGTACTATTTTGCTAAATGTCAAAAATCAATTCCAATTAATTTTGTGATTATACAAACACTCGAAATAATAAAAATAACTCCAAATTACAAAAATATAATTAATGATAAAAGTAAAAAACACCACAATTTTTCATTTTGTTTTTTATAATATAGCTAAATTTTAAAAAACCTTATTTTAATAAATTGAAATAATAAATATAAATTATTTTCTAATATTAATAGCTTATAATAGCTAAGTAAAATTATAGTCGCGTTTGTAAAAATTACTATATATAACTTGTACAAAATTGATTATTTAATTTTATTTGTAAGCATTTAAGCGTATTATATATTTTTCTATATTTAATATTAGTATTGAAATAAATTTATTTATTTTATCATTTAATACTTTATTTTATTTTTGTAAACTATAACATTTAACGTTAAATATTACTAGGTATAAATATTTTTGATGAATAAATGAATTTGTGGATGAATTTATCTTATCTAAAAAACAAAAGTCTCTTGAAACTTCATTAAGTATTAATACGTATTAAGTTAATATTCATATATAATTTGTAAATGAATATTTTATCATTCTACACATAATATCATATAGCATCACAGTAAATATCCTGCACAAGTTTAATTATGAATATGTTGGGTAAGTAATTATTAACTTATTATATTAAAGTTTTTTACTATGTAATATTTTTTTATATAAATTTTTAAAATAACATTTATAAACTATGTTAATAATATAGTGTTTAATTTTAATTAATATTATTTTTGTTATGTAGAAATAATATATTTAATATGGCTGCTCATCCCGGCACTGATCAATTGTGCCATGCAACAATGTCCGACACAAACAGAGTTGGGTAACTGCACTTGCAAAGTAGATCCGTCTGCTCCATATATTACATGCGACAGTGTAGCAGTACCGAAATTAGTAAACATAAGCGTGTTTTCACTAGAAATTTCATCATGCTCAAACGAAATTTTAGAGCTGTCAGGAATAGCATTTACAGTTACAATAACAAATTGCGATAATCTTGTCAATATCGAGTCAATCTACAATATGAACATAGATCAATTGGCAATATATAGTTGCGATATATTGGACATGTCACAAGAACCATACGCAAAAATGTCAAATCTATCCTTCTTATACTTGGCAGGGTTTTCAATGCCTGTACTTGATACAATATTACCCAGCAAAATTGCTGATTTTAAATTATATTCAAACACAATTCCAGCAATTGCGGCGCCGGTTTTCGAGAATTTACCATATATATTTTATGTGTTTTTAAAAAATAATCAAATCAAAGAATTAGCATCCAATTCTTTATTATTTAATACATATAACGATTTAGAAATTGACTTTTCCAACAATGAAATTACATCGGAACAATTTCGTCATGCTAATTTAACAAATATACAAAACAAGGACGTTAAAGTGAATTTACAGTCGAATAATATAACAAGTTTTACTGAAGACGTTTATGGCCGATTTATAAAACGCCCAGTCACAATTGATTTTGACGATAATCAAATTACGTGTGATTATAATTCGGTTAAATGGGCGCTTGGTGAATTTAAGGAACAGGCGCGCACACAATTTCATAATGTTTACTGCAGCGATTATAAAGGCCAAGATTTATTTAAGATTGAAGAGTTTCGCATACCTTCTACAACTACACGCTCTACACTATTAACTAGTACTATTACATTTTCAGCAAGTACAATTCCAGATACAACTACTACTAAACAAGCAACAACACAAACATGCCCTCCAGATTATGAGCTTGGTGAATGTTATTGTCTACAGGACGTGATTAAAGTCGTATGTGAAAATATGCAACAATTACCAAACTTAACCAATTTAAATGTGGAAATAATTCAGATTGATAATATAATAAGCAACAAAATAAATTTTACTGGCAAAGCAAACAAAATAATTATACAAAATAATGTTAATTTGGAAATCATAAATGCCATGTTTAATCTATTGCCAACCAATATGCATTTAGACATTTTAAATATTAAACTAGCCGATCTAACTAAAATTAAAGTATCAAGCTTAACTCAATTGAAAATTACAAATTGTAATTTTGAAAAAATTGACGTTAAATTTGAACAGTTCCCAAATATGGAAAGATTAATTTTAAGTTCTAACCAGATTAAATCAGTTGGCGGTCATGTTTTTGATAACTTGCCTAATTTAATGGAACTCAATTTGCAAGATAATTCTATATCAAGTTTATCAGTAAATAGCTTGAATGTTAATTCAATATATGATATGACAATTGTATTAAGCAACAATCGAATTTCTGCTGATCAAATTCGCCAAGCACATATTTATTCAGCTAAAAGTAAATTAATTCAAGTTGAACTTGATAATAACCGCATTGATTCATTTGACGAAGATGATTTTACCGAAATATTGACGTATAATTTAAACGTTATAATCAGTCTTGCTAATAATCCAATTATTTGCAACTACGATGAAGTGAAATGGGCTTTAGCTCAGAAACAAATTGCTGAAATCCATTTTATTCATGTTAATTGCAAGAATTATGGATATCAAAATTTATTTACAATTGATTTTAGCAAATATCCGACAACATTGTCATCATAAATTTATCAATTAACATTGTTTAGTTTATTAATGTACAATTAACAATGCTATTCAATTGTTATCTATCTTTCAAATTAATGTAAAAATTATATAAATAAATATAAAATTGTTATAATTTTAATTATTAAATATTTGTTTTAAAAACATGATATTCCTTCAGTGTAGTAAAAATATAAACTAAATTTTTAAAAATTTAATAAACTCAAATTTTATAAATGAAATATATATATGATTAATTTATATATATTGCTATTATTTTGTTTTTTAAATAATTGCATATAAAATTAAAAATTCATTATATTTTATATCTAATAATTTGTATGCTATTGGATTTTGAGTAACTTTGATTATAACTTAGACAAATAATTGCGCAGTATATTTAGATAATTAATTCTATAATAAATATAAAATTAGTTAGTACACAATAATAATTACAATTGAATTAAACAGTATAAAGACTTATAATAATAAATAAAATATTTATACCAGTATATTATAAAGTATATATACCATTTGCAACTATTGCGATAAATATCATAAGATCTAGATATACTAGACATTAAGTCAATGAGTTAATCTAATTATTTAATACATTGTAACATTAATAAAATAAAATCTGTTTTGATTTAACCTTTATATATTTTTAAACAATATTTTTATTTTGTTGCAACCTATAACATTTAACTTAAATTGCAGAAATAATTATTTAATAAATGGCAATTAAATCAAAATATAATTGCTAAATTGCACTGTATTAATATTTAAGTTTGAATGTTATTTAATAACGGTTAATTTTTATAAAAATAATATCACTCGATTTCTAAATCATAATTACTAACAACGAAAAAAAAGTAAGCAAATGTACTTTGTACACATTAATAGTTAAAGATAACAATGCAATTTAATAAATGCCAAAAATCAATTCCAATTAATTTTGTAATTATACAAACACTTGAAATAATAAAAATTACTTTAAATTATAAAAATATAATTAATTATAAATGTTAAAAACACAACCATTTTTATTTTGTTGTTTACTGTATTAAATCAACTTCATAATCGTCTAAATAATAGACTTATTTTCTAATTATGCTAAATATATAATTATATTATAAAATAACTACACATATGAATTTTATTAATTTTTATTTTATTATAAGTTTAATATTTGTGGATAATACAGTATAATTTGATATCAAAAAATCTGCATTTTTAATTAACATAATACATTTTTAAATAAAAATCGTTTGATAAAAAATATTAACTCGTGATGTCATTTGAAGACAATAGATTAATTGTATAAAGTTTAACTTTTATAAGTGAATGATATATTTTAACTATATTGACGCGGTCTATACGAGCCCGGCTCTCGTCTCGAGTACGTCTCGGTCGGTCGGCAAGTCACGCCAACGCTCGAAAATCTACTACCAAGGTGTGTCGTCCCCGTCGCTGTTGTCAGCCGACTTTGTCGCCTTCCAACGTCCCTCGTCTACGAGTCAAACCAAACTCCCATCTGCACGTCTGACTACCGTCCGTCCCTCTTATCGCCAGTCGTCACTAGTCGCCCGCTTTCCTCCGTATCGTCTGTTGTGGTAAGGTGTCTTCGAGTACGTGTGCGCGCGTTTAGTTCGACTTAACAGCAATTACGTATTGCTATTGCTAAACGCGGCGCACTACTATAAATACAACAGAGCAAGCATATTAGTTATCGGCAGCTGTACTTACCAAGTCCGCTAGCTGCGGTGACGTCTCGGCTGACTCGCAAGTCGGCCGCTGTACGCCACCAACTTGACTCGAACGCCGACGGCGAGAGAGACCAATCTCATTGGCAGCGCCGAGCCCGGAGGCTCGACGCCTACGCGTATTTAAGCCATGTAATAAACTTTAAAACTCTCTTACTTTAAACCGTTTTTATTAAACCAAATAATATTAAAAAGGAATATAAAAGTAATACAAAATAAGAATCAAACAATAATCAAAAGTTACATAATTCAGATTCAAGATTACTGCGAGACTTTCACGAGATGAATAGCATTTTAACCTCTACATGACCGTCTTAGACGAGTTCATGGATCTTAGATCAGTGCCGAGCACTAACCGTAGAATGTTAACACACAAACATAAATAAAACCTGCACCCAAATTGTAATGTTTATTATAAATGTTATAGATAATACAAATCTACGTTTGTATGCCACAATATTATGCTCTTATAAAACTATAATTATTATCTACATATTTTAGGTTAACCTTATAATTAAATAATATAATACAACATTAATTTGATAGTTTTGTAAAGTTTAGCAATATTTAATATATTCTGTAGTAATAGCTGAATTAAATCAACAATAAAAATAATGTATTTAGGTAAATATTATATTTTATTATTCTAATAACGTTATTCTTAACATTTTTAATAAGTATTATTTTAATAATTCTTATAAAATTACGCATAAATATTTCGATTATAATTAATTTGTCACGGCAAGATACGGCATTTTCAAATTCATCACTTAGAGAAAATATAATTATCTATCGATGTTTGACCACTTTTTAAATAACACCTGTATTTGTGTATAACTTTGCATATATAACTTAATAAAATATATTTAAAATAACTTAATTATAGACTGACACATTAGTTTCCGACGAAAGTACTACAAGGCTAATTTTTTTATTCGAATATTTTAATTAATTATAGAGCATATTAAGCATAAATTAATAATAAATACAAAATACAGTTACAGTTTACAGTTTAAAATAAACCATTACGTGTCTAGTTTATAGATTTAAAACAGTTGTTCAATTATATTTAAAACAACGCATTTAAATATTCATATTGTGTATTAAATGATAAAATAATATTTTATTATACTTCAAATTATTTAAAAATTCTTGTTATTAAAGTAAGAATAATATTGAGTTTATTAAATTGAAACTGTGTATTTTAAAAATAATTTAAAAATGGTTTATATTAAATGTTATTAAACAAATAAAAAGTTGATAAATTGTTTTAAATTTAATAAATAGCATATATTGTAAATAATAACAATATAAAACTTTATTAATAGCATATGTCCATTTTTGTCCAGTTTGACAATAGAAAATTATATTAAAAATCCAGTTTTATTAAAAAATCATCTGGCAGCTTTAATAATAGCATAATAATTTAACATAATATGTTTATTTTCATATCTTTATTTAATAGTAACAATTAAATAATAAAATCATAAAACAATACTTTTGCATTATTAAATATTAAATAAATTTAACATTCTATGTTCCGTTGTTGAAATTTTACTTGATAAAATTCTATTATAAACTTGATTTTATAGTTGTAGTCATGTCGTAAAAATGCTCAATGGTAAATAAATCTTGACCACTATAATCACTGCAAGTAACATTAATAAATTGTTTGCGTGCTTGTTCTTTAAATTCACCAAGCGCCCATTTAACCTCATTATACGGGCATGCTATTTTGTTCTCGTAGAAATAAATTGTAATGGGCAAATTTAGAAATCGCGCGTAGACATCCTCTGTAAAACTTGAAATATAATTTCGTTCCAAATAGACTGTAATCGGCTTATTCTGTATATTTAACAAATTAGCACGCTGAAATTGTCCCGACGTAATTTTATTATTAAAAAGTGTAATGTACAAATCCAAACTCGTATTAAACATCAAGCTATTATTATCTAGGCGATCGATTTGATTATTTTGCAAATCTACAAATTCAATGCTGGGTAAATTTTCAAATACGCGCCCAGCAATTGTATCGATCGAATTATCGTTTAGATCAATATTCTTAATACTTGGTGAAAAAGTCTGATTAAGCACCGGTATTGACAAATAATGGAATATCATATCGGTTACCTTAGGCATTTTTGTAAATTGTTGCTTGGCAAAATCTAAACTTTTACAATGTCTTATGTCCAAAATATCCGTATTTATCGCGTAGATCGAATCGATATTAACCAGATTTTCGCAATCGCTTATAGATAGACTGTTGGCCGTTCCCGAAATGTTTAGCATGCTATTATCGCAATATTTAATTTGCAGCTCCACCACGTTAATATTGAACAAGGTAGGCACAGTTCCTTGCGGGCAATATATTTTGGGTCTTGTTACTGGATCGACGCACCAGCAATCGCCCAGTTCCTCTCTGGGTGGACATTGCTTCTTTGCACAATTGATCAGCACCGGAATGCATAGCAAGATAAATGTTGTGCATGCTAGATTTTTTTTTAAACAAACATGTTAAGTTTGAAGCATATATAAATAATAAAATATAAAGTTGTAAATTTCCCCAATATTTATTTTTCAAATAGAATTAAAATCAATTTGTAATATTTTATATATAATCATTTTTATAAATTGTAAAATTATTTTTGTATTATGTAAATTTTAACAAGTATATTTCTTCAGTTGTCTAATCTATTTTTATTTATTATTAAATCATATAACTTTTAAATCAAAATAAATAACTTCATAGATTTTCAGTTATAAACTAACTACAAATTCTACGAAACAAATATAATTTTGTAAATTTTATAAAGTAAACATTATTTGTATAATATCAGGGGCTGAATTATCAATAAATAATTGTTGCATATTAAATTTATAAATTAATAAAAATTTTAAAATCCATTCTATGATTTATTTAAGTGAATTTTAATTTTATAAGTATCAAGTTTAAAAAGTTTTGTTAAGAACATTATTCTTGTTTATATTCTTATTAGATTTTTATAATATTTATATTATTAATTTGTTTAGAATTTAAAAAATAATAAAATAGAATTAATAGATTTAATAATTAATGACTATTTAAATAAAAGTTAATATAGCATATATTTAGATTTAAGCCAAATGTTACAGAACTGTTTTACACAATTATAGCATTTTCTATTTTTTATATTTTAGAAAAAATTATATGTAATAATATAAAATTACTCACCAAAATATTTCATTATTTAAGCTTAGTCGATATAGTGTTTTTATATTAATTGTACAAAAATATATCGCATCTATTTATATATGCTATTCTATAGATAATTTTAAACTTGTTTGTAGTAAAATGTTATATTATTGCGTATAAATGTTATAAACTTTTATAAAAACAAAAGATAACTAATAATCCATTATTAATGCTTTTATCACTGTAACCACTTTTGGAACGAAAATCTTTTACATACTGTATAAAATAATTCAACCTTAGAAAACAAAATTGACAAAATTGTTATATTTCAAACAAAATAAAATAATAGATAATATAAATAAAATCAAATTCAATACTATATTCACATTAATATTGATTCAATTGCATTTGATTGTGCAAGTAAGGTTATAATTGATCTTGATTTAAAATCTCAACAACTTTGTAGTTTTATTATCATAATTAATACAGGAATAAAAAATATTTCATATTGTTAGAGTTGTAAATATTGTGCAATTTATTTCCACGTATAAATTTTACCAAGATATTAAATTATTCATTTTATAAAATTTGCATAAAATATTTTAAATAAATTATTTGCAATATTTATAATGTAATTAATTTAACATTATTTTTGTTGATTGTTATTCACTTTTATTTTATAATTAGTAGTATTTTATTTTAATATATTTAAAACAAGATATGTTATTTGTTTTTAAAAAGTATTTTGCTATACAAAATAAAGATTGTTGTATAGCAAATTTAATGATATTTATACATAAATGTTGGATTTTCACTACTCACAACACTACATATAACAGATATTTCATTGTAGCATTGACATTTTATAACATTTCATTGTAGTGTAGCAATTTTATAAATTTTACGTCTAAACCACTATGTTTGTCAAGGACATCTCTGCACATTTAAAAAATTTACCCACATAATAATAATAAATCGTGCCACGTTCTTCATAATAAAAATAACATGCGAATATGTAATTGTTAAATGAGCATTTGGTAAATTTGAAGAACAAGCGCTTAGCAAATTTATTACAGCAAACACAATTTTAAATAGATATAATATAAAATTCTGTAGACTATGAATATCATAACTGTATAAAACGATTAAAAAAAGTATTTACAAGTGCGTATTGAATACTTCTGCTCCATATGTTATTTATACATGCTAAAACAAACATAACTATATCTTTTTTATAACTTGCTCAATTTTACATTAAAAACGCGGCCAAGTTTATTATATTGAGATATTAAAATTAGTTTTCTGATTATCAAAACTATCTTCTTGAATTCTACAACAACCTTATTAAATGCAAATATGATGATGTTAAGTGGGCGCTTGGTGAATTTAAGGAACAGGCGCGCAAACAATTTATCAATGTCAATTGTGTGGATTATGGCGGACAAGACTTATTTAGCATTGAATATATTTAACTACGCCTACACCCGTATCACCTAAACAAATATCAACAAGTACAATTTTAACTTCGAAAATTACAACAAGTCATGCTACAGCAAAGCACTGTCCGACTGCAGATAAACTGGGTGATTGCATTTGTATGGAGACGGAGGTAAAAATTATTTGTCTTAATGTTAAGCAATTAACAAGTTTAAAAAACATTAATGTCAATTCAGTTGAATTTCATAATTTTGAAAGCAGCATGGTTAATTTTACTGGAAGCGCAGATAATGTTGTAATACAAAACAACGCTCAGTGGTTTGATATTACTAGCACGTTTAATCTAAATCCAACTAATATTCAATTAAAAAATAATAAGAAAATTAAGTTTGCCGATATAGTTAACAAGAAACTGGCAAGTTTAAAAGTATTATTTGTTGAAAATTGTAACATGAATGAAATCAAAGCGAAATTTGATGTTTTTCCTAATATTGAAAAGATCATTTTTAAGTTGAACAACATTCAAGTAAATAATGGGCATGTGTTTGAAAATTTGCCAAGTTTAATCGAAATTAATCTGCAAGATAACTTATTAACAAAAATTTACCAAATAGTTTGATGGTAACTTCAGCTTCAGCGGTGGCAATTGAACTTGGTAATAATAAATTAACCTCTTATCAAGTTAGACAAGCTCACATTCACTCAACAAAGGGAAAATTAATTCAAGTTGATCTTGATAATAATCAAATTGATAATTTATTCGAAGAAGATTTTAGTGAGATTGTAATTGACGACGCTAAAGTTGCAATTAATCTTGCTAACAATCCGATAATATGCACGTAGGAAGATGTAAAATGGGCTTTGAAACTAGTTGCTAAAACACATTTTATTCATGTTAATTGCATAAATTATGACTACCAAGATTTATTTACTATAGATTTCTCAAAATACAGTACTACCATAAAACCTAATAAATAAGTTACATATAAATATCAAATAAAATTTTTATGTGTGATAAACATTCTATTTAATAATTATTAAATAAGTAAAATAATTTAATATTTGTAAATAATTAACTCATGTAACTTTTGTAAATTATATAAATTAAATAATTATAAAATTGTTAAATAAAAAATTTAATTGATTGTATTGTGTAATTTAATAAATTTAATCTACCGCAATTTTACACAATATTTTGTAGCTTTTTGTATATATTTTATCAAGATTAATACTTAAAGATAAAAATATAGATGTATAACTTATAAGCTTTAGATTAGTTTAATTTTATAACGATTAAATGTTTCTAACTGTAACATTTATATTGATTGCTATTTTAACAATGCTTAGATTTTAATAATAATTTTAAAGATATATGCGGTGAACTGTTCTAAATAGCACTTATTTAGCACTTAAACTAATTTTTAAAATTTTCCATTGTAAGTTATAAATTGAAAATGCTTAATTTAACCTTGGTAAGAATATCAGATAAACACAAAAATCTGTTAAGATGTCATGCTATAAAATTATATTTGAAAAAAAATTTAAGTATAAAATAATATATATTATTATGAATTATTACATTATGTATTAATATTGAAATTAAATTTTTTCACAAATTTATAAATATTATGCATAAAATAATATTAAGATGATTTATTAAAAATTTAATTACATTTTTAAAAAATACAAAATTACAAAAAAATCTTTTTATCGGTAAAGTATTTGTAAATAATTTTTCCATTGACTTTGATCTGAATACGAGTGTTTTGTAATTATCAATATTTTGTATTGTAACTTTTAATGATATAATATCAATCAATAATTATTTATTTTTTTAAATATAATTTTGCTATATATATAGAGTTCATAAGTTATTAATAACCATAAAAATATAAACTTTGAAAAAT
Organism: Metabelba pulverosa; assembly: GCA_034697605.1. Taxonomy (NCBI): domain Eukaryota; kingdom Metazoa; phylum Arthropoda; class Arachnida; order Sarcoptiformes; family Damaeidae; genus Metabelba; species Metabelba pulverosa. The sequence goes on along the minus strand of JAQIXC010000576.1, from coordinate 83 downwards.
ATCACTAAACAAGACTGCCCAGTATGACGTTAATAGCTTTGATAGATAGTCCATAATATGTAGCTGGTAATTACTTCTCAATA
>JAQIXC010000575.1:0-23433 GCA_034697605.1 Metabelba pulverosa | reverse complement strand
ACGAAAAAGTGTCGCCTTTAGAGTGTACTAATTTTACGAGTGACGTACTGTTTGAATGATTTAATAACTTGACTTTAGGAATAAGTTGTTTTTATTCTCTACTTTACTAATAACGAAATTTTTGATCATGACAAAACCAATGCGAGTTCAATATAAGTTTAAAATATTAAGCTATTTTCAGCGTTTTTTTATATGTAGTCCCGGGGCCACTACACTGAAACCTGTAACTGTCTAACACACTCAATTTTTAATTTTAAAATTATTTGAACCATTTTTATCTTATTTTTGATCTAAAATTTATTATTAATTAAAAATATTTACATAATTGCATGATGAATTAAGTGAAAGAGTGTTTATCGTAGTGGCCCAATGGCTATAGTAAAGGAACCACTGTCTATTGTTTATACTTATATGCAATGATTAATCTAGTTAAAAATCGTTTTTATACGCGCCAATTTTACTTTGGCTTGAATTATCCTAAACTTGCTCATAATGCATTACTTTGTATATTTTATATTTACATGTCTATTTCAAGTTTTTATACTATAGTGGCATATTAATAACAAAACTAAACGAATAATTGTATAATTAATTTATAATAAAATAAAACATGACTATTTACTGGTAAAAATCATTTATTTATTTATAATATTCTATATATTGTAGACATGAATGTTCTACAATAATTGTTTATGATAAACTTTGTACTTATTAATTTCATATTTCTTTAAACTGAATTGTTTTAACTATTTGAATAATGTGTTTTTTAATTATCTATGTATCCTGCTCATTATCCTGTATATTGCTCATTAAGGAATGTTCTAGAACTTTCTATAATAATAACAAGTATAAAATGATTGTTAACTATAATTCTATTAGTAGTCTTTTAGTAATATGTGCACACGTTATGTATAACTAAGATGTACTTGCTAAATCTTACTTTCAATAAAATACTTTTGGCTACCAAAACAAGTTTATACAAAATTTAATATGTATAGCATTTAATTTTAACTTCAACTTTAACCTAAATCTTTGAAAACATACAATATTAAACAATTGTATTAAATCGTATTTTCTTTAATTCGAAGCAAACATTTCATCTGGGTAATGATAAAATAGCACAATACTGTGTACTGTGTACACCAATTTTGGCAAATAATTTTTAATACGTCAAAATAACGATATTATCAAATAGCAATTGATCATGCTTATACGAATCAATAGCGAATTCAATTGCATAAATAGCCGAACAAAACAGACACGAGTCTGACGGTCGAGATTCGGACAAAACGCCGAAACGTATGGAAAAGAAGTGATTGATTGCATGCGTTCTGACATCCATTCAAAGCCGACGCCACACATAAACTGTATATAAACTATATGTAAATGAAATTAAAATATTTATTCTAACCGTTCCGTACGGAACGCACAACAAAAACAAAAACTCAACTCAAGAAATGAATAATTCAATAAAACAGAATTGCGATGCATTTTATTCCATACCAAAAAACAATTGCGAATAAAGATAACGCTTTACTCCGCGCTATACATATAGAATATTCCGTATATTATGTATGAGAATAAAATTATTACCAACATATAAAAATAGCACAGAGTGATTTTTTTATCGTTTGGCACGCTAACCCAAACATTGTTGTTTCGAATAATTGTTCATTAAAAATCAGTGCACATCAATTGCAATTTATTTCACCCAGTACATGCATTATTATCAAGTTGATAAATGCATTGTTTTTTTGCGCCGTGCATATACAGTACACTGTGCTATTTGCGAATTTATTGCAATTGTGTTTTTTCTACGTTTATTACAATCACTGCTAAGTTTTTGTTTTTTTTTTTTTTTTGTTTAATTAATAAGTTGACATTAATTTAACCCAGTACATCGCTGTGTGTTGGATGTAATTAAAATTTTTATAGCCATTCAGTTTCTTGTGCGTTTAATTAGGGTAATATTACAATGTTAAAATATTGAGTTGTTTGGCTGCTTTGTTAAGCCATTCGTTATCTGGCGTTTAATTTAAACAAAGTTTTATAGATTTTCATTTAACTTATCCAGTTTGTTTCTAATTAGTAGCATTAGTTGCCATTATTTATTTATACATTCAAAATTATTTCATGTAAAGTTTTATACATTTTCTGTATTATTTTATACTTGTTATTGGTATTACACAGCTGTTTCTAAATGTATTTTTTGAATTATATAAGTTTTAAACTATCAATGATTAAAATTTAATGTTTTTATAATTCTTTTATTCGCCACATAGATGCCATTAAAAATATATTTAGCTTGTTTTGATCTTGCTTGTTTTTAATATACAGTAACTTATAGACGTTTTTTTTATTTGTAATTTGTTTGAATTTTTGCAAAATTATAACAAGCATTATTTGATTATTTATTGGCGCTGTAATTATTTATAAATACAATAATCTATGTTAACACCACCATTAATCCAATCAAGTATAAATTTGTGCTTGTCACTAATTTGTATCGCTAACGCGCTCAGTAGCCGGAGGGGCTCACTTTTAAGCACACCGAATTTGAACTAGATCAAATTTTTATTTACTAAAGATAATACTGTAATTGTGTGTCAGTAAGTGTTTTTAAACAGAATAATACACTGGTTAATCTTGTTATTAAAACTTTGTGCAGTATTAACTCAAAAGTCAAATCCGGAATCGAGTAAACCGTTTCGATCACAACTTGATTCACAAAACATTCGCCGCTTTCACTGCTTTTCATTCGCTCTAAACGTCTCCATCTGTTGCCTCTGCTCTGTATTGACGTATTGAACAGAAAGTTTTATAACCTTTGATAATAAATTTTTTAACATGTAAAATCTAAACAACCTAGATGCTATTTGTTTTATTGTTATTTAATATTGTTAAAATCATGGAACCACGAATTTTAGACAGATTATTTACTGTTTATAAAAATTTTAACTTTACAATATACTGTAGAATTTAATACATTCTGATTATGATATATTTATATTAGATAAAATTAATCTTGTTGATAATTGACCACTATTATTTTTATTTTCTTTGATGTGTCCGTTTGATACGATGTAATCTTGACCTTAGCTCCAAGTCCTAATTATGATTTGGACTATTTAACAGTTTTAGTTTAAAAATTAACATATTAAATTTTTTTTATCAACCGACTGTAACTTGATAAAAACATTAATTTTAAAATCAATTAAACTATTTAAAAAAGCAATTAAGACAAGTGTTTCATTTCGGTTTCATTGCAGCTAAACGTTTTAATCAGATAAAATGCCTCCGATTTTACAAGTTCACCAATTCAACAAGTAAAATTTAATGTTTTAATAATTAAAAACTATGTTAAGTATAAAAAATAGTTTACTTCCTATTCATTTGCCAAATGATAAGAAATATTTTACGTTTTTGATTCTGAACTTGTTTTTCAGCCATTAGGTTTGAAAAATAAACTTTTTAAAAACAATAATTTCTAAAAATTTAATTGCAATAATTGTGCGTGCTATTATTGTATGCAAATTAGACAGGTGTTGACAATAAAAATGTAAAGTTTCTTCTAAATCGCTTACATTGCTAAAATTAGAAAAACTTAATTAATATCGAAATTAATAATTTATTTTCGATATAAGAAAAAGTGATTTTTTCACTCAAGCGTTGAAATCCGCTCATTCGTGTCAATTGAAAGTACAAATTAAATATACTGTATAATCTTTTGCTCGAACTTATTCTCTCTCGTGAGCTCGACTAACTCCCCATTGGAGTAAGCTTGGTATTAAAAATAGTCACGAACAAACATTTTGCACATTTTGCACATCTAATTAAATATTTAAAAAGCGAATAGTTTTTCGATATCGACGACTGACCCAAATCTCGCGTTGGCTTTCAATTTCGCCGTTCACTCGAAGCTAACCTGATTTTTTCAACATGTTTGTTTGAGATTTATGCGTTTTCGCCGAAATGCACTTCATCGTGTAATTATGACAATCATTTTTTTTAAAACAAAATTTTCTTTAATGTGCGCTAAAAGTTGATTACAGTATAGAAAAGAAAATATCTATTTTTATAAACAATTTAATTCAATTATAAAACAATCGATTGAATGCATATTAAGTCAACAAAACCTTTTCTGCTATTAATTTGTTCTCGAAATAGCATTTTTAGTTTAGATTTTTCAAATCATAAATTTTAAACTAATCTTACTTTTAAATTATCAATAAAAACGGCAAAATTAATTTGTATGCTAAATTAAACAAGGAAAATTTAAATCAAAAACAAAACATCTTTTTATACTGTAATTGAAAAAATAATTTTGTCTTAACTTAACAAAAAATACGTAATATTTTATATATAAATAAAAACATTTCTCAAAAAAAAAATTAAATGAAAAAAAAATAAAAACAAATTATTTTGAATGAGTTTTCTGTTTGCGATACGACTGGCGGTAGAAGTCATAGAATAGGAAGAAAAAGACGGGATTCTGGCCGACGGCCACAATAAACCAGCCCATCGGGTAGCCGGTCTGCAGGAAGTAGAGAACGCAGCCGTAGGCGCCGCAGATGACGAACTGGATGATCTGGATGAGCGTGATGTACTTCTTCCACCACAGGTACTTCTGCACCCGCGGCCCGAACGCCGCCAACCCGTAGTAGGTGTACATCACGACATGGATGAGCGTATTGCAGACGCCGAACAGGCGCACGATCGGCGCCAGCGGGTTCACTTTGAGGCAGAGCCAGCAGAGCACCGGCACGATGCTATGATGGTACAGGTGCAGGAACGTGATCTGCGACTCCTTCTTGCGCAGCACGAAGAACACGGTGTCGAGCAGGTCGAGGAAGCGGGTCATCCAGAACAGCCACTCGATCCACAGGAAGCGGATGGTCGCCGGCGACCGGTCCGTGCGGTCCGGGTACGTGAAGTTGAAGAACACGCGCCCGAAGTCGCAACTGCTGACCGCCTCGACGAACAGGTAGGCGTTGGCGACGACCATCGCGATGTTGTGCGCGAACATCGCCGTTCGGCAGTCGTACGCCGCCCGGCCGCGCATCAGCGCCGGCAGTATGGCTCGGGTGACGAGTAGGTATGCGGACATTATCGCCAGTATTCGCCAAATACCGCCCGAAACGAACGGCAGGTCTTCCGTCCGCGGGTCGCCGATCTGGTCCCAGAAGTCCGTTAAGTAGAAGACCGCTTCGGTCGTCGTCGCCGATAGCACTTCCATCGCCGCTTCCGTTCGCTTCCGATATCGGGTTTTGTTATGTAATATAAATCAAACTTTTTTTTGCACTTAAATTGTTTGCGAAGTCGTTGTCAAAACAGTTAAACAATTTTTTTAAGTCAAATATTTTTTGTTTGGTTTTGAAAACAACTTTTTTTCGCACTCTTTTCGAAGTCTTTATTCAAACTGAATGACAGTATTGAACGAGAAATGCAATAATAACACAGTTCTCGAGATCCGTCTCGAGTTTTAGCCTATTTCTCGACACATCTTTTCACAGCAAACAAAACAAACAGTCTATTTGTTTGCGAGTTTGGATTTCAATGGTTTGGCGAAATCCCAATGTTTTGCTTTAAAACTCTCAATGAACTCGATTTACATTATAATTTGATTCAATACTACTTTTTTTTCGTCGAAAGGAAATACATTTTTTACTTGGAAACTCTTTTTGTTATTTTGTTTAGATACTTTTTCTACACAGTATATTGTATCTCATTAGAGCACTGTTTCGACGTTAGCCTTGATTTGCAGGTCTGCGTCGACTGCGCGCTCCGACTAAAGACTTGTCGTAGAAAATCAAAACGAGATTTGAAAGTATGTGCGAAAACTAAAGCAGAAAAGCGTTTCACTATTTTATCATGTAGTATTTGCAAGTGTGTAAGTGCCGGCGCGCTCCGGCCTAACCTACATTCGACTATTTACTCGTTGACCTTATTTGCGTCAGCTTTTCCAATCCGTCTGAATGTTATGTCATTTCCTACCATGTTACTTTAATCGACGATATTACTGATTTAAATGTGTGCAAGGTCTTTCTAATTATCAAACATTTTTTAAAATAAAGGTAAAAGGGTTTTTGTATAGAATTTTTTTAGCTAGGTAATAATGTCAAATATGTCAGTGCAATCATTAAGACTATTTAGTTTTTGTTTGTTTTTTATTTTACACATGGGATTTTAATTGGGTATTAGACTGAGAATCTTAACCGGTTTGTAAAAACAACAATGATACTTTTGTTTGTCATTATGTGATGATTTATCTAGATCAATTGAGATAACATAATTAAATTAATAAAAGTTTGTTAAGCGATAATATACTGTATAATGACATTAATTTAATAATATTTTAATATACAGCATGCTTTATAATTTATTTCAATATTTGTTGCTTTGTAATATAATAAACTAAGACTAATATGCTAATAAGTATAATATTAAATTTAATAATTTAAATATTAAAGTTAAACTAATAATTTTATCTTACCTGAATATTTTTGTTTATTTACGGTGTAAATAGTGAACTTTAATAAATTTTAGAGTCTAAAATTCTATCTAAAATTTAGACAGACAAATTCAATGCATACACACGTCCAACTGTAAACATACTGTATATAAAATATACAGTATAACACTGTACTTTGTCTGTTCAAATTAATATACTGTACTGTATACAGTATATAGTTGATATTATTATCGATTGATTAGATTTTATAATTCATATAATAATTCTTAAAGTTCTAATCTTTTATAAATTGTTAAATTAAAAAATACTAATAATACTATGCCCTTTGGAATAGAGCATGACAAATTCTAGGCAATATTATCTCTATAATTACATTTTATTTTTAGTCAGTCATTCATTTATCGCCGAATAACGTGTAATAATAAAAGGATTTTCGTTTCATTTTCAGTCGTTTATTGGATTTGAAACAAAAAGCGGAGAAATAGATATGACTTCGGGTCAGAGGAGAGACACGAATGCAGTAAATGTGCGAAAATGTGCGAAGAGTTGAGACAAACACTGACTGACGGCTCGATTATAACCACTGTTTTGAAACGACATTCTTCTCTTCGATTGCTGGCGAACGCGAGTGCAGGCGCGCGCACCAGCAGTACTGCCGGCGCTCTTCTCACTCTCGTTTAGCGGCGCTTTTCGCACACAAATTGAACTGTCGGTGCGATTCTGGAGTTGATTCTGTGAACTGCACTTACAGTGAACTCTCGTTTCTGTCAATTCGACGCCAATTCCAGAGTCGGTTCTATAGGACCAGAAGCTATCGTTCGTTCAGTTCGTATCCCCAGCTCTGTCTCCGCTTTCACTTCAATTTGCGTTCCCATTGTTTCTCAGTCTCTGAGATTAATTGCAAATTTAAACTTGTTATTCCTTAAACTATTTGTCTAACTTAAAAGTTTGTTTAGTAAACTGTATTATTGTGACTTACTGTATGGTATATTAAAATTTCAGACACTATATCAACTTGATACTTCTTTTAGCTTGACTTGAGTTAATAAATAGATTTTAGTTATACTGTATAATTATAGTTATCCGTGTAACCATGTCACTTTTTGAGTCTTCGCCGTTAACGGAGAAAATCGACTGTTCGGATAGCACTTACAGGTTAAGATAATTTTACTTGCTAGTTTTCTAATGTATAAAAATGTAGATTTTGTAACTTAATAAAATTGTTTTGTACTATATATATAATTTTATTGTATAATTTAAAACTATTGCGGCTTTTATGATTTTATACAGCATAATATTTTTAAATTTAATCTACTCCTAGGTTGATTAAATTTATATTTATTTATTCTTTAGCTAAAAGGATTTTTAAAAGTTTTATCAAATGTACATGCAAATTTATTAGTCATTTAATTTAATTAAATTATAAATTCAAGTTTTAGAATCGACTAATTTAAATGTGTTTTTGTTTTTATTTTATTTCCGAGATTTTCGTTGATTAGTCAAAATTATTTTAAATTATTTATTTATTCAAACTTTAATTCAATGCTATGTTAATCAGAATTACAGTAAATATTTCTAAAATATGCTAATTATTCCAATGAACATTTGTATACTGCATATAACTTGTAAAATCTGTTTACTAATAATGAATAAACAGGATAATTTTTATCGCATAAACGGAATTAAGGGTTTAATTTAAAACAAAAATAATTTTAGTTTAAATTTGCATTTATATGCAAATTATTTAAAATACTTTTAAAAGTTTTAATATATTTTACATTAAATTACAAATATCTTAGTTTAGATTATTTTTAAGTCAAACTTGTTTAAGCATGCAGATATTAATTAAAATATTAAAATAAGTTGTGGGTTATTCTGTGAGCAATGCAAATCAAGTTAAATATTTAATATAATATGCAGTTTATTAAAAAAGAACAATTTCTAGCTGTAAGTTGCTCTTAAATAATAAAAATATCCTGTATTGTTTTAAATCAGGACGGTGCACAAGTACCTTTGGCATTCCCACAACGCATTTGTTATGTTTTAAAACATTCTTGTAAATTGTATAAATTTGATTTATACATGTTTTAAATAGGGGTTTCTACGTGAATAAATAATTCGATACTTTATTTTACTTAAGTTAAGAAAGTTTTATGATATGAGAGTAACAATATATTTATTTCTTTTTGAATATAAAATTTGCGCAGATTTTACATTTGGTGTGCAATTACTGTGAAGCGAATGTGTAATTATTGCTAATTCGATACTAATCTCAGTTCTTAAATAATTAAATATTTTGCAGTTTAGCCTATAATTACCAAGCTTAATTGAAGTTTTAATGGGGCTTAGAATTCATTTCAATTATAGCATATGTTAAATTTAGCATTTAAGCTTTTTAACAATGAAAAGATACAAGATAAGCAATGAAAATATTATTCTATTAATATAATTGTTAATTTTACATGGCAAATAAAACAATAATTAGATTAAAATTTCTGCTTTACGTTGCGATTAATTAGTTAATAAGTTGGAATTTTTAATTTATTGTTAATTAAAACTACAATATACTGTAACTTTAAAAATAATTCTGGCAAATATATATAATTCGTAAATAATTTGTTATGTTTTATTTGTTTCTGATTTATACTGTAATGCAAACAAATTACCAAGACTAAACTTAATTATTAACTAGATAAAATGTTAAAATAAATATTTTGATAAAAGTATTTTGAAGAATATAAATAAATTTCTGACAAATGCAGTGTAAGAATTCAATATCGGCGAGTATTTTGCTGATTCAATTAATCAAGCTCTTTATTCTCTATTATGCGAAAAGATACTTAATTACATTTCAACTCATTTGTTAAAATAATTGAATAGCGAGATCAAATTGGCTATCTTTTCAATGTGTGTTTCATTCTATGCCTACAGAGTATACATGATTTGCACACAAATTGTATTCTCGAGTTCTCTCGCATTTAGCGTTTGGGTTAGGGTTTGGGTTAGCGTTCGGATGCTGTGGAAGGCCTCCGACGAACAGCAGTACAGCGGCACTGATGACGAGAAGAATAAAACTGAAAAACATTTTATTCTTTATTATTGTATCGAATCCTGAATTCAGTGAATAGTTATTCTAACGATTCGACACAAACTAACAAAACAATTCGGTTTTGGATTTCGGGGTTAAAAGAGAAGTAATAACAAGATTTGCTGAGAGAGAGAGAGAGAGAGAGAGAGAGCGCGAGAGAGAGAGAGAGAGAGAGAGAGAGAGAGATAGCGAGAGAGAGAGAGAGAGAGAGAGAGAGAGAGAGAGACCTGCAAACACCCGAACGCATCTGTTTTATCAGTTTTTGCACAAATTTTTTTCACAAAACTTTCCGCCAATTCTGTGTAAAAGCGTTTTGAGGTTTGGGTTTGAGTTTGAGTTTTAGACCTTTTTATACAATTTTTTTATATCTCTGATTGCATTCAATTTCTATTGAATACACACTTATTCAGCAGAAAATAAAGAGAAGCAAACATTTCTAGTATAAATATATAAATTCCAGTCAATACAATATACTGTTCTATCTTTATCATGCCATAATTTAAAGCAATATTTTTGTAGGATGCAACTGAATTGATTAGTATTATAACTTGCCAAAATATAGTATATAACAACTAGATTAACTAATAAATGTATAATAATAAGCAAATGTAATAAATATACATTTGTTTATATTTTATTTATACATTAATATCTATTTATAATGCTTTTAATATGTAGAACGACTTTTTCCATGCTAATGTGAAGTAAATCTATCATGAAAATTTCTGATTTGATATAAAATCCAATATACTGTACAGTAAACTCGATATTGAAATCTCAAGAGATGTTCACTACTTTGAAATTAATAGCAGTAATGGCTTTCATTTGTTAATGAATTTTTGCAATTTGTCGCTAATCTGTGAAATTCTAATTAAAAATATAGTAAATTATTTGAGTCAAACAGATTTCATTGTAAAATTAAAAATTTATTTTATTTTAAAACATTACACAGATTAAAAATATTTTCTCTTTTATATGAAATATCGTGTGCTAGCTGCACAGTACGATTTAAAAATTTAACATTGCTGCACAATGTACTGTATATTAAATATATTATTGATAAGCGTCACAAATCAATATCGAAGTTTTTAAATGCTGTATACTGTGTAGTATAACTCCGCAATAAATTTTGATTTTTGATTTATAAAGAATTTCTTCTATAGATAAAACTTTTTGAATAGTTTAAATTAGTGAAAATTCTTTTTACAATCATAGAAATCATTATTGATTAATACAATATTTCTATTTTTGAATGAAAGCCCAGATTCTAACTTTTCTATTAATAGTGAATTTAAATATTTCAAAATTTACAATGTTCTAATTAAGTTTTTAACAAATTAATTTGACAACTTAAATTCTATACTGTAAATAACAAAACAAATTTAATATTTCATATAAATTGCAGTTATATAATAATAAAAACATTTTTAATTTAAACCGTGTGATTTATAATGTTTTCAATTTTTAATTTTATTACTTTTGCCAGCATTGGCGCAAACCTACAAGTTTAATTTATAACCCCAATAAAAATGTCAAATTTTATAACAATAACTAAAAATAGAATAAGCCTTTTAATTTAGATTATAATTGATTTATTCTTATAACAATAATACTGTATAAATATGTAAAATAATAAATTTTAAATAATGCCTTGTTAAATTATTTAGAGTAAAAGTTAATCAACTAAAAAATTACCTTTAATTATAAATATAACAGGTTCCTTCCTTTAAGATATTTTAAAATTTAATTTTTAGAATTCATTAAAAAGAATTTATTAATTAAACAATTAGAAGCTTAAATGTTTTAAACATATTTTATTATGTAAATATTTATTTTTTTAATGTGAATTTAAAATAATATTTTGTATAAAAATTGATTTTTATAAGCTATTGCTGTAAAATGTTTAAACAAAATCCATAAAATGTTTCTGTATTTCACTTCAGGACGTCATCGCTGTTATGCCGACTCTTACCGTTGGGATTGCGTTACGACGTATCGCAGGTCGAGACCAAAGGCGGACAGACAGTGAAAGTTCTCTATTCGGCCCAGTCTTCAGATGCTATCGTTTACATTGCTGTACATATTTAACTTTTCTATTAAATATTTACACTTTTCAACATGTTTAAAATTAGTATTTAATATTTATAAAATTTTAAAATATAATATAAAGTTAATTATAAGTAAAATATATATTATTTAAGAAATTATTGTTTGGTCTAAGAATAAGTCGAAATTTTTAACACATTATATAAGTATTTTCAAACACTTTCTTTTATTTACTATAAAGTAAACAAAATATTTCTTTAAAACTAATACTACATATAACTTATTGCAATGTAATGTTTGCTTTGTCTCCTTTAAAGCCATCCAAAAAAACAACAGATTTTATCTGAAATGATAGGAATAGACAGCAAAACGAGACACAAAATGATTGCATTCGATAAACCATTTTATAGCTTATTTATCAGAATAGGAAATAAATTCGACAATATTTCACGTTTTAAACAAAATAAAAAATTTATTTATTTCAAATACAGCAGAATTTATGTGAAATTCAGTCATATATTAAATTTTTGTGTTTGAAGTTACAAAATGATTGCAAATTCTTGATATATGGAAATCAATTCGGGAATTGTTTCCAATAAAAAATAAAAATTTCTATCAAGTAAAAATAAAATACTTGGATCATGTTACTGTAATACAAAAAATGATATAAATTTATATTGATATTAGAAACTTATGCAGTTAATAAAATTTTAGTAAATTTTAGTAAATACTATTGAATTATACAATCTTTATTTATAATTTTTGTAAAAAATGAATTTACAAATTTTATTTCATTTCAGTAGTGTATATATAGTCTATGGATATAACTATGTATAGTACTTAATAAACTTGGCTACCATTTCACCATGTATTATTTTTTAATTACTAATAAATAGTAGATGGTTTTATAATCGTATGTCATTTGTATATCTGAAAAGATTTTTGTGAAACTGTAATGTGGTCTTTAAAATACACAGTCTCAAAATCAATTTAATAAAAAATAAAATTTTTGTAGTACACTTAAATTACAATTTTATTTTTTATTCAAAAATAGGTCTAATTTTGTAATATAAAATAAAACTTTCATCTTTATAGTATTTTTATTAATTAATATAATATCAAACAAAATAATTAATTTTTAACTTTTATAAAAATATTTCTGTAAAAACTCAAAAAACCTAATTTTATAAAATACATTTGGCAAAAAAGTTGCACTAAACTTTTAGACTGTAAATCCTAGAGACCATGTTACATTAAAAAATTACAAATGACATACAATTATGAAGAAAAGTACTTACTAGAAGTCGAAAAATAATTATACATGGTGAAGTGGTAGCCAAAATCCGTCAATACATTTCAATAGCCGTATATAAGTACCATCCAACTAAAACATAAGCCTAGCAGTGTGCTAAACTTATCACGATTGTTTATAATTTTGTTACTACTTTGTTACTTTTACACAGTAAAAGATAATTGGATAACATGTTTCGGGCATCGATCGGCATTTATTTCATTAAGATTTTTAATTAAATTAAACGATTTCTTCATTAAAAAAGCACTCATTTTGCGCGACAAACAGTAAAAAGCATTTGCTATACGTTTTCACTACAATTCTCGATCCGAACAATGCATTCAAAGCCGACATTAATCTCGAGAACTGATTCGCTAATAAAGAAGACGTTTTGAAGTGCAGAGAAGATAATAGAATAGTTTCGATCCGATTATGACTTTTCGAGAATAGCTTTTACGACATTACAGCTGTGATGAGAGTATTCGTTAGTTTCGACTCTCTATTAGTTAAGAATCGCGAATAGGATTCTAATGCAATATTAATCTCTCGAAACGTTTTCAACGCTAACACTATTCGCTGTTATTTAACATTAGAAAAGTCTGTTTGCAATCGAAAGCATCGAATTTGTTATCAAATATAATGATACTATTAAGCGCGATAAATATGCTTATAATTAAAATATTTCTAGCTTTATCATTATTTCTAAAATAAAATATTTTTTCGTGCGAGTTTAGCTTGCTACCATGCACAATAATCCAATTTCACACGCTTTTGTACATCGCACTTAACCTTATTTAATTTATCAATAAATCTAATTAGCGAAATGGTTAAATTGTGTTTGGGTAATATGTTTAAGTAGATGGCAAAGTTAGTTATAAGACAAAATATAAGCAGTGCACTTTTGCAGTGTAACGAATAGAAACAGATGTTCTTGAAATTGCAAACTTGTATTTATTGCAAAGTTTAAAGAATAAATTACAAGTGTTCTTTAGCATAAATCTTAAATTATCGATCTTATTTGGTAGAATAAAATAGCATAGCACACTTCAATCAAACTTATATATTGTATATTTTGCTTAAATAATATTTTTAACTGTTAACTGTTAACATGTTTTATTTTTATCAAATATATACAGATTGTAATTATGGTATACATAGCGCTATTCATGGCACTAATTATTACGAGTTATCGACATAACGCCAATCAACTCAACCGGAGACGCCGTTCCCGTCGATCGAAACGAGTCGTCAATAGTGTAGTTGAATGCGCGACGGATTCGGCGAAATCCAAATGCCTGACCAAACAGACAAACTTCGAGGCGACGGCTGTTTGAAAACAAACGCCAATTCGACGAAAATATGATTTATTCCTTTATTTCCGACTTTCAATCTATTTATCATTAATTGTAAAATATATTTAATTTTGAAATAAAATTGAAAAATTGCGCAAAAATCTAATATTTCATTCATTCGTATATTTGTTTAAAATAAAATTGAGAATAATTGTTATTATATTTAAATTGAATATTTAGTCTTGGTTACTAAAAAAATATATTAGTCTTGGTTAAATTAATCATTTAATGATTTAATGTTAATATTTTTTGCTAATTATTTGACATTTACTAAATTAAAATAAATATATAGATTCAAAGCGCGCGAAAAGATTAGTTTAGTTAACAGTTCAATTATTATAATTTAAACAGTTTAGTTTAATTTCACAGTTAATATCACAAATAATAGGCAATTAATCAAATATTTATTTGCATTTAAAAGACATCAAAATTAAGACAAATTATTGAATATGTCTTCAAACGAGGAAAGAAGTCTAGAGTCGGATAGTCTATCGACAGGAAATGAATCGCCGAGTGATCCGAATGACTGCCGAAACGACTCATTCGACGCCAGAGTTTGCAATGACTTGTTGTCTGAATTGGTGGCATATCTGCCGATTGTCGCCGGAATTCGACTTAAATTAGTGTCAAAACGATTCGACGAATGCGCTCAACGAAAGCGAAACTATTTGAGAATATCAGACAATCAATTCGGTGAAACCAATCGACAGATTTTCGATAGTTTTGCAGAATTTGAATCGATTCTCATAAATTGTCCTAAAATTACATTCATCTCTATATTGGACCCGAGTTTTGCAACGATGAACCAAATCATCGAATCGATTGTCAAGAATTGCAACCATTTATCGATCGCTTATTATGGCACCGCTTCCGAAGACATAAACCAAGAATTGATGCAAACATTTATTGAGAAATTCGGCCCAAAATTGAAAGAATTCTCGAATTTCACAGTCAATCCGAAATCAGTATTCGATGAAACCGTTTACAAGTTGTGCCCAAATCTCAACACTATATTCATCAGTGAGTTGTCGACTATTTTCGACGTCGACTCGAATCCGCTTTCATTCAAACGATTGCAAAGAATACACATCACTGTGACTGAAGACTTGACCGAAGATGACATGAATCGCTTCGAAGTATTTATCACTAAATATAAGAATCAATTGAAAAGCGTTTGGATTAACGGCGTTATTAGTGAAGATTTATCGCAAAACACAATCAATCATCTGATGACTTGTTTGCCACAAATCTCCGATTTAGTCGATATGTCTCTCACTTTCAGTTTCTATCGAAGCGTTGGCCCGATATTCGACGAGAAGTCATTCGCAAAGCATTTGTCGCAAATCGGCGTCAAATGCCGTCGACTCAAGCGATTGTCAATTTATTTCATGTCTTTGCATACAGTAATCAATAGGACATCAGATCTGTTCGAAACAATTGCTAAACATTTCGAGTGTTTGCGTCGATTGCAAGTCAATACTCGTTGTCCGGAAGGCTTTCATCTGTTATGTCAACCATTGGATTCACTCAAGTCTTTATCGCATTTAAAGCTTTGCATTCGTTTTCCAAGACTTCAACCGGCGATATGCGACCAGTTTTTCGCCGATACTGGCCGACATTTGCCGCGATTACAGTCATTGGATTTGTCGAATACAGACCTAACAGATGCAGCGCTGCTTTCGATCGGAGAGCTGTCGAAACTGAAATCGGTTTATATTTCACAGAATAGACACGAATTCACCGATTCGTTGGTTTCCGATCTGAAGATAAAGTGCAAAAAATTGGTTCGATTTCGATAAATGCGGCCCAAAATCGACCCTAAAATGATTGAATTATTTTTAAAAATAAATCTATAAACATTTATTTTGTAATGTATATTTCGCCTGTTTCTTTACCATCTCATTTGTTATAAATATATATCTAATAAAACGGCAATTTATTTATTTGCTTTAAACTATACAATGCTTATATTATACAAAATTAATAGCTAGTTCATATTTAGTTATAGTAATGCCATTTAATTGTAATAAAATTATCCAAAATTTATTATTATCCTGTATAATTATTGAATTATTTAAAATCATGCAAGTCAAAAATATTTTGTGAATACAATGTATATTTATAATTATTATTAATTTATTAATATTATTTAAATCGCATATAAAATACCTATTCTTATTACCAAGAATAAACAACAGTAAGTATTGTTTTATAAAAATATAAAGTAAAATTTATATACAATAGAATGCCTAAAAATAGATATATAGGTAGATTATTTTCATTTTATCATATTATTTTTTGTACAGTAAATAAATAATGAACTTATTATACAGTTGTCGATTAAAATCTGTATAAAACTTCCTATTGATAATTTTACACAGTTATTAAACAAACTTCAAATACGAAACTTATCTCTTGTTAGTTAGGAAAAGGCAATATTTGATTAAATTGGCGCTAATTTGCCGATAATTCCAATCGTATTAACAGTTTGTTTCTATTACTTTGAATAAGAAAACATTTTTTGAAGTTATTTCTAAACAAATTCAAAGTATAAACGAAAAGATAAAATAAGAGATTAAATGATTCCTTACGTTAGAGAAGAGATATTTAATGGAAAAGTGTTTAGTGTTTCGGAATTTTTCCAATTAAATGCTCGTTAATTATAGTGACAAATATTTTCAACAATTTATTCTGTATATATTTTTATAAAAAAGTAGTTGTAACTACACTTAACCATTACATCAGCAAAATGTTAAAATACAGGTTTAAATTTTTTTTCAATTTAACATTCTAATTTAAATTGAGCAATGCTTTTATTAATTATTTGTTTGACTCTTAATTTTGCCTTTCCATATTTTTGCTTGATAAACTTTATAACTTGTATTATTGATTAATATTTATGACTATTTAAGACTAATTAATTAAAAAATTTGTGATATGCTGCAATTATAAGAAGTTTAATCTAGTTAAAGTAATAAAAACTAAATGCAATAAATACTAACTTACATAAATTCAGATAAGCTAGTATAACTATTTAGGTCTTAAACTAACTGCATTAGTTAAATTAATATCTAGCCAAATTATTTTAATATAAATAAACTTAAAGTTTTATCATATTTGATCATGATATTTGTTCTGATAAAATATATAAAAGTTAGTCAAAACAAAACGGGAACTGAAATACGGAGAGACTAAGTAACGCGCGATTCGAGTGATATATCGCAGCGATTGTCGGCATTCGTAGTGTTTTTGCGCACATTTCGAGAAAGTCTTACGAAATGATAAACAAAAATCTCGAACCGAATACTCAGTAATAGGAAAACAAATCGTATTTTTGTAAACAATTTAATCGAAACGAAAAATTCACTCAATTTTCCGGTCATTTGTCGCGAAGACAATGAAAATTTATCTCTAATTTAATTGAATTAAAAAAAATACTAAAAACTAATCACAAATGCGATTATAGCGAAAATGTGTGAAATGTGCGACAGTTTTGCGGTAATAAGCCGTTTGTTAATCGCGACTATAGTTTGCAAAATCGATAACTCGTTTGTAAATACCGTTAATAGAGAATCGAGTTTAGGATCGAAACGAGCGCTTAGTCTGTGATCAGGCGTTCGCGACCGGAATGAGTGTCAACGCGAAGAGCGGCGGCAACAGCGCGCCCGTCGGCGCCAAGTCGTCGGTCCCGAAGTGGTTGTCGCACGTGAAGTACGAGCACATGATGGCCGGCGTCTGCGGTGGCGTCGTCTCCACTCTAGTCCTGCATCCGCTCGATCTGCTCAAAGTGCGGTTGGCCGGTAAGGCGCCCGAGTAGCATGGCTATCTCGCCCTAGAACTGCGATTAACATGCTTGTTTCTGGCAGTGAACGACGGACAGGTGGCCGCCCGGCCCCACTACCACGGCCTCGTCAACGCCGTCACCACGATCTTCAAGACCGAAGGCGTCAAAGGCCTGTACAGGGGTGTGGCGCCCAACTGCTGGGGCGCGGGCGCCTCCTGGGGCTTCTACTTCCTCTTGTAATCAACAGTTTGTTTATTCAATCGATTTATTGCTTTTTGATTATCAATTATTTATTTGCCGTAAAGTCTATGAAATTCAATGAAAAACATATAATCATTAATGCCTTCAATGTTGAGGTTTTATCTCGTTTTCCACGCATTCACTGATAAACTCGATATCTGTTTTGGTTTTAATTTTCCTAAACTTTTATTACATTTTAATTCAGAATATATTGAGTTTTAAGTAATTTTGTTATTCAATCAATGAATTATAGAATATTAAGAATATTTTAACGAAAAATGTTTAATATAATGAATAAATATTTGGAAATTATAGCTACAATACAATTAAGTCTCGTATGACTGACGGAACGACAAGCACTTTAGGTCCGGGCCGTCATATAGTGGCCGCCGCGGGTATGCCGTTAACGAGTCGACTGTTTTGAAAGTTGTTTTGAAATGCAATTCTAACACTACAACAGAGGCGGGAGTCCTGACGCTGACCATAACGAACCCGATTTGGGTCGTGAAGACCCGGTTGTGTCTACAGTACGGGACGCTGTCGGAGCTGACCCTTCCGGCGTCGAAGCGCTACTCGGGAATGATGGACGCGCTGCGCAAAGTATACCAATACGAAGGCGTGCCCGGCCTCTACCGGGGCTTCGTGCCGGGCATACTGGGCGTGAGTCACGGCGCGCTCCAGTTCATGGCCTACGAGGAGCTGAAGAGGTACTACATAACGAAGAACAAGTTGGAAGCGGACGCCAAGTTGGGGACAATGGCGTACCTGACCTGCGCCGCACTCAGCAAACTGTTCGCCGCGAGCATCACATACCCATATCAGGTGCTGAGGGCCCGGCTCCAGGACCAGCACAACACCTACACCGGTGTGATCGACGTTATCCGCAAGACCTGGAGGTTAGACCTATTTCTCAATTACTGCTTAGTTTTTCGAGAAAAGTCAACATTACTTCTCAAACAATCCGTGCATTTCATGAATCCATTCGTTGTTTTAATTACTCATTATTTTGATTCGCAATTCAAAAAATATATTTATTTTTGTCCGATATTTCTGAGAATTTAATTTTTTTTTTGAAAAAAACATACATAATATATGAATACATTCTGAAACAAGACTGCCCAATGTAATAAGCCTAAGACTTAGCTTTTTATTATGTTTTTTTTACTCCCAATCCGTTTAAGCATTGCATTCCATTCCATACACACTCTTCTGTTCATTTGTTTTCCATTTATTTTTATTCGCTTTTGAATTCTTGAATTCTTGTGACTGTTTTTAACGCTTTTTTAATTCTGTGTATCTTATGTTGTGCTCTCTTTACGAAATTATTTTTGCATTTCAAAATGCTACCAAAACTATAACATGATATAGTCTATCTGACTATTTTTCCTTAATAAACACAAATATTTATTCGAAAAAGCAAATAAGAATTAGAATTTATTTTCGCGTATAATCTGAGAAATAGATAGATATTGTTTAGACAATTAGTGTATAAAAAATCATTGTATATATTATTATTGAATTTGAAAGGCTTTGAAAAGTCATTGAGAACTTGAATGACTGTTGTTGTTGTTGTTGAGAATAAACTGCACTGTATGAAAGAAACGAATCGGTTGTGAGTTCGTCGGGAATAACACTACCATCTCTAGGTTTGAGCGGTTGGGAGGCTTTTACAAGGGGTTGGGCGCCTACCTCATCCACGTCACGCCCAACATCTGCATCGTCTTCCTTATGTATGAGAAACTCTCGCCGACAGCCCTCCAGTCCAAGAGCTCGTCCATAGCGTCGAGAGAGTACGCGGAGGAGTGACCGCTTCCGGCGCTGTTCTCTCGCTCTCCTCTTGTCTCTTGTTTTTCTACTTCGGTTTTTGTCAACAAATTCATTGTTTAGATTCGAATTTTAGACTATTTATTACAAGTTTTTAAAAAACAAATCCTGTTTTTTATTCCCAAATAAATTATTAACAATAAAATGAAAAGTTTTTTTTGTTTTGGTTATCATTGTTATCATTGAATCACTTATTCAGATATATAAATATTTTTCTGATTGTTAATAATGTTACAAATCATTACATAGGTTTTCGATTGTTTTTTTTTTCTTGTTACATTTTTTCACAAACATGTCACATATTTTGCCAAATAGTAAAATATTTCTGTAAAATAATAATAATATCGAGATTTTGTAAATAAAAGACTATTTAAATGATACAATATAACTTTAACATGGATCTTTAACAATAACTCTTGTCTATATGGATTGTAGATTAAACAGATTAGTCAAAAATAATAAACAAATAAGTTTCAAAATTAGTTTATTTTAAAAATGTAGCATGTATTTATAAATATGAGAAACTTAAACGTTTTGTTGATTAATAGATAACTAGTTTTGTACAATTATTTCCCCATTACAAGTTGATAATTTAACCGTACAGTTTTTAATTTATCTTATCACAATAAACACAGTATGTGTTTATTTATGAATTTGCTATTTAAAAATAAAATTTAACAAGATTGTTTATAATGGAATATTTGACTAAACTATTATTTATTGTTTTATTCCAATGTTTTCAATTTATAACATAAAATGTAAAATATATTTAATTTTGGAATAAAACTGAAAAATTTCATATTCTTTGCTTTCGTATATTTTATTTAAAATAAAATTGAAAATAATTATCATTATATTTGAATTAGGCATAATAATCTTGGTTAATAAAAAAAATATTGCAATGTATACTGTATCTATATAAAACACATTGTTAATTTTTGTGTTAATTATTTGATATTCACTCAATTAAAATAAATATTTTGATTCAAAGCGCGCGAAAGAATTAGTTTAGTTTACATTTTAATTATTATTTAAAAGTTTAGTTTAAAATTGCAGTTAAATACAAATAATAAGCAATAAATCAATATTTATTTGTATTAAAAGAAATCACAATTAATAGAAAGATAAAGTATGGGCTCAAACGCGGACCGAACTCAGGAGTTCTCTGCAATTATTTCGACGCGAAGTGCATCTACGAGTGATCGGAATGAGTGGCAACACATTTCATTCGACGCCAGAGTTTGCAATGATTTGTTGTCTGAATTGGTGTCATATCTGCCGATTGTCGCCGGAATTCGACTTAAATTAGTGTCAAAACGATTCGACGAATGCGCTCAACGAAAGCGAAACCATTTGAATATCTGTGGAAATGAAATTATTGAAAACAAAACACAGATTATCACAAATTTTGCAGTATTTGAATCGATTCTCAAGAATTGTCCTAATATTACATTTATTGCTATAATCAGACCCAGATTTGCAACAACAGAACGAATACTCGACTCTATTGTCAAGAATTCCAATCATTTATCTGTCGTAGGGTTCGATCGGAAAGTAAGCCAACGATTGACGCAAAGATTTATCTACAAATTCGGCCCAAAACTAACGAAAATAGTTGCGAACATAAGTTTACACTTCGATGAATCGGTTTATAAGTTGTGCCCAAATCTCAACACTATATTCGTCAGTGAGTTGTCGACTATTTTCGACGTCGACTCGAATCCGCTTTCATTTAAACGATTGCGAAGAATAGACTTCACTTTGACTGAAGACTTGACTGAAGATGACATGAATCGCTTCGAAGTCTTTATTACTAAATATAAGATTCAATTGAAAAGCGTTTGGATTAACGGCACTATTAGTGAAGATTTATCGCAAAACACAATCAATCGTCTGATGACTTGTTTGCCACAAATCTCCGATTTAGTCGATATGTCTCTCACTTTCAGTTTCTATCGAAGCGTTGGCCCGATATTCGACGAGAAGTCATTCGCAAAGCATTTGTCGCAAATCGGCGTCAAATGCCGTCGACTCAAGCGATTGTCAATTTATTTCATGTCTTTGCATACAGTAATCAATAGGACATCAGATCTGTTCGAAACAATTGCTAAACATTTCGAGTGTTTGCGTCGATTGCAAGTCACCAGTCGTTGTCCGGAAGGCTTTCATCTGTTATGTCAACCATTGGATTCACTGAAGTCTTTATCGCATTTAAAGCTTTGCATTCATTCTCCAAGACGTCAACCGGCGATATGCGACCAGTTTTTCGCCGATATTGGCCGACATTTGCCGCGAATACAGTCATTGAATCTGACGAATACAGACCTGACGGATGCAGCGATGCCTTCGATCGCAAAACTGTCGAAACTGAAAGCGCTGTATATTTTCGGTAATAAACGGAAATTCAGCGATTCGTTAGTTTCCGATCTGAAGTCGAAATGCAAACGATTGGAGCAATTCCGACAATTGTATCTTACATCAATTTAGAAAAGCTATTGTCGAATAAATTGATCCTAGTTCTTGTTATACTGTATCATTATTGCTATTATTATTATTATTAAACTATAATATTTCTGATTTATTCAAATATTAATTATTTAATACTTGATTTTAAAAGTTTTTTTTAATGTATATTAAATTAAATGCACGGAAAGTCAGTTCATTATAACAGAAATAACTATTGATTTATATTTTTAATAAACTTAATAAATTGTAAATATATACAGTATATAAATCATCTAGTTACTCATCTAATTCAAAATAATTCAGATTATTTATTAAATATACCAGCACAATTTGTCTCAAAAAATTTTAATTGATCAATTAATATTGCTCAAATTTTAAAACTAGTAAATAAAACATTTATTTATCAAGTAAGAATATTTATAGTAAATTGAATTTATAAAACTGCAGAACTTTAAAACTGATTACTTGTTTAAGCATTCAATCAAAAAATATATTTATAATTTAATAACTGTATAAATTTAACTAAAACCATGCAGTATTTAAACTAATTTTAAAAATGTTTATAAAATATATAATATCTTATAATTTATAAATTTATAAGTTATAAAACTTTAATATTAAAATAAAGTTCAATGAATTTATTAATACGTATAAATTTGTTTAAAATAACCTTGTTGAAAAATACAAAACGTGAGTTATGGCCATACACTGCAACATTTTTTAATTGAGTGTTTATTTTTGAAACGCATTTCTCATTTGAAGTGAATTACTTCGCAGTTGTTATTGTGTTTTAATTAGAAATTCAATTCAATCGCAGATATTGTCATCGATTCCGAGCGACAGAAGAGGAACCGATCGGCGAATAGAGAC
>JAQIXC010000574.1:0-23469 GCA_034697605.1 Metabelba pulverosa | reverse complement strand
TACTATTGACTTAAGCGCTAGAATTGAAAGCGCATTAAGTGTTTAAATAATAAATGAAGTATTTGTTTCATTTGGTTGACATTAACGGCGAGTTTCGCGACTCAACGAATCAATTCTTTTCTTTTAGAATGTATTTTCCAATTGCATCACAACTTAAGATTATGTTTTCGACGAATAGCGCATTTGTTTACAGCGAGAAGTAATGTGCTTGGCAAAATTTACATTTAAGTAGATTGTAAACTAATATTGATGAAATTTTTCTAATGTATCTGTAACATTTGTTTTAATGTTTTATATGTAAACTGTACTCAAAATAAGTATTTTTAAAATGTTGCAGTACGTTACATACAGTATATTAAAATATAATTTCAACATTTCATGTTCACAAATAAAATTAAAGAATGTGTTTAAATTTAATAAAAGTTTGATAAAGTAAAAGATTAGTAAAAATATAGACTTTTAAAGATTTAATAAAATTATGCTATTTTTTAATTAAATTTATACTGATATGATTGCGCATAATTTTATAATTTTTTAGACAATGTTAAAATATTGTTAAAGAGAGAAGCGAAAAACGCGCCTTGATCAAATTGAATTATTCATCTTAGCAAGATTGCAGTATCGCACTTAATAATCAGTGGAGTAGTGGAGTACATATTTGAGCATTATAAATTAGAATAAATTCGATTAGTGATACTCGTAATGCTCGTAATCTAATAAAGTGTTAAGTAATATAACACTACATTTGACACATGTCGCTGATCGCGCCGTTTATTAATAGTCGGTATTGAATGCACACACCGTTCGATGTGATTGAGCCGTTCGGAAGTTCGTTGTCATAAATAAATTAATAGTTTTTCGATGTTTTCTTAGCTTCTGGTGGAGTCGAAGCGCTCGAACCGCTCGAACCGCTCGAACAATGGGAATCGAAAGGCATTTGCCATTCATTTGCCATTCATTTCGAGCCCTAATGCCGTCATTTGCTCTTTTAGTGCCGTTTGTCTGCCCTTTGTTTGCGATATTGTGGGCGCAATGGGACGGCACTTATGACATCGGTTTTCCGAAATTGCTATTCAAATATGCAATTCATCGCTAATTTTAATATTGATGTGTAAAAGCTCTTTGTGGCGATGAGCGCGCCGTAACCAATTAGCCATGCTCATCTCGTAATGGACTTAAAAGTCTATTTTTAGATTTGCCAATACTAATATTCATATTTTTCTTATATAGGAAAGTTTTCATGTTATCTAATTATAATAACGGAACGCATTATTAAGTGGCATGTATTTAAATGTGTATGTTGAAATGTTTATTCAGTGCACCAGAAATTAATTTTTATAGAATGTTGTTAATTGAAAAAATTTAATTATAGCAAGATTAGTTTAAAAATCAACTCGGAATTTTTAAATGATAACATAATTGGCTCATTTGATCTTTTATGGTTTGAATTTAGTTTTTGAGATTTAATTTAATTACACAGTATATTTTAACTTTAAATGTTACTTTAAAGTCATAATATCATATAACATTTATACAGTTTAATCAATAAGAGATTATATGAATAGTATCTTTTGTTCGTAGATTAAAGCAAAAACAAAAAGTTATCAAACTTTTTAAATTATAAAATAAGAAACAATGATCGATAAATATAAATGTAGCATGGGATAAAATGCTTTATTCATATTTGATTTCTCCTGTCGACAAATATCGTCGAAAATACTTCTATGTATTTCGTAATATATCGATAGATTAGATATAGAGTTTAGGTATGACTCGCGAACTACGTCTGCAGTGAGTGAGTGGGTGGACGCGGATCTATGAAATATGACTATTTCGGTACAATTAATCCTGCTAATTTGAATATAAATGAAATTAGTGCATAGCTTGAATTAAGTAAGTCAAACATATTATCTTTGCACAATTATAGCAAGGATAATCAATCAGCGATTTTTCTAATTAATCAAAAAATGTTTTGAATGCATTTGTAGATTTAACCCTAATTAGTTTTACATTTTATTTTATTTCGCTGCCTTTTGTTTTTGTTCAAACAATTTCTACAAATTAAACATCCAACTAACAAGATTCGTTTATCTATAGTCTAAGTAGATTTCAATTTTTATCTTGCACATTTAAATATTGCTATAAGTATTTCTAATAGTGTATTAAAGAAATATTTTTGTTGTCTGCTCTCGAAGAGGTTTAGTGTAGTGAAAGAGTTTTTAAAATAAAATATTGTTTATTAAAAAGTTTTCTGGTATTTAACAAAAGAATATTTTAAATTTTAAACAAAATAATGTGACATTCGATGGAAAAGGTTGAACCGTAACTAAAATATTCTTTTATATGCAGTAATGCCTTTGTATTAAGATTTTGTGCAAAAGCTATCGTGAAATCGAAGCGACATATGTACAGGTGCTCTGAGTTTAGCGCTCAACGCTTTTGTGCGCAATCGGCGAGAGTTGGCGCTATACTGTTGTATTTTTAGCTACTTTAATCTATACAATATTTTTTTAAAGTTTACAATAGTATCCTGCACAATTGATTATAAGCATACTATAAAACTTTGTTTTATAAACGCTGCGCAAACAGGGATTTAAAATTAAAATATATATACTGTATATTATATTTATAATTAAACTTGTTTAATTTAATCCAATTAAATTAAGAAAATGAACTTTTAAAAATACTACAAAATTAAAACACTATAAATGATGAACTAAATTAATGTATACAGTTTTGTTGACGGTTATGAAGAATGTAACGCAAATGTTATCTAAATTTTAATGAAACAATTTTGGAAATAAATAGAAATAGTTTGAAAACTGAGTGTAACTGAAACGCTGAGTCGATGCGCATTAATCTCAGACCGTTTGGCACTTGGAGTTTGAAAAAATTTAGTTAAAATCTCCTAGATTACTTTCGGCGATATATTATTCGAGGGAATTATATTTGTTATATAAATATTGAGTCGTTTCTGTAAAACAAGAAATGCTTTTTTGGAAAATGGAGTTCAATGTAAATAAAATAAATGAAAAACTAATAATAATATTAAATAAAAACGAGTTTTATTCAGAAGACAATGAGATGTTGCAGTGAAACGCATATTCGGGCGTTTCGTTTGCTTTTTTTTTGAATATCGAATAAATTGTTCAGGGCAATATTTAAATATAATTTTTTAATATCCAAAATACTGATATATTTATACATGATACTATTTTGCCGGTTAGCATGGTATGATATATTTACAACAACTTTTAATTTTAGTCAAACGTAATCATGTTTATAAAAATAATTATTTAAATAAAAAAATTAGTCAAGTTTCTTTTGTGTATCCAAACTTCTATTGTGTTTTACCATGTCAAATAAATAATTAAATAAAAAAAACTAATAATATGTTTTTAATTAGAAGTTGATATCTATTATCCCCCGCACAAGTAGCACAATGAGCACAAGGAGCATTATTGGCGTACATGAGCTAAGGAATGCATTCAATGTGTAGATACCGTTTCGCAAAAATTGAATTCCCGGTTGAGTTGGGTTTTCAAAGCAAATAAAAGTGAAACAAAAACTATAAATAATAGTAAAAAACGCAAATCTTTAATAATAATAAAAAAAACGAAAATGTAATATAAATATCAGAACGACTCGAAAGACGCGTTTTATTTGTTTGCTTTAACTAACTGTTGGAAAAAACTACATAAATATCTAATTCGCGTTTCGGAGAATATGTGCCTTTAATTACGTTATTAATTGAAAGTGAATTTAATTTCTAAATAGTTAACTATTTTTTACATTGCATTATATATGAGATAACAACTATTATAATAATAATAGAAATTTTTTTGATTAAAACTAGACTGCTAGACTATTTCACCCAGGGGATTTTACAAGAAAAAAATTTCATAAATAAAATAAATAAAAACTGCAATAAATTATACAATAAAATATTAATCAAATTATATTAAAACAAAATGTTTTTAATTACAACAAATTAGCATAAAATTTGAATTACCAATAAACTGGACAGGAATAGTTTTTGAAATTTACATTTAGTAAATTTGGCAAGATTTATTGTAATATATGTTAAAACTAACGCAAATATGAATAGAAAAGCGAATTAGTATTTTCTCAAACATATGTATGAAATTAAAAATCAATTTTTCTCAAAACAGAAACAATGAGAAACAGCGGGCAATGAATGAAGAATTTTTCGATTCACTCGTAATTTCATTCATACATACAATACGAGTCTATTATTCTAAAGCTATTATAGCGTATGTTAGAGCAGAATGAATGTGCGAAACAATACTACACTTTTCTATTGTATAGTTTGCGTCGGATGTTATGCAATACTAAAAATAAATTACAACAATTAGTTGAAGTGTTTTAAGGGTTTTTGATAAAAAGATATTTTTTGTTAACTTAAGGCTTGTTTCGAGTTTTGCATTGAATGAATGAATGCGAAGCGCATTGATTAGCATTGCTGTGGTGTTCGGCGGAGAAGTGTCTTTCGAAAGGGCAAAACATTGGCTTTTTGTTTCATTAGCTTAGATTAATTGTGACGGCTAAGTCGGCTTTTGTTTTTGCCTAGAAAATATTTATAGCTTGTTTAAATTTTCGCTCAAATCTCTTTAAACAGAGCTGAGTCACGATTTTCAAACTTTTTTCCTAAAATTTATAATGCTACGAAAATAACTTCGAGTATTTGCATTTCACCAGGATTAATATATTTAGCTTTCGCTCGAAGCTTAAACAACATACTGTATAAAAGTCCAATTTGTTTATATTTAAACTTGGTTTAAAAATTTAATTAAATTTTAATTGATTAAAATAATATTTGTAATAATTTTGATATAAAATTTTAAAGTGGTTACGAAAATGCGCAAAAATAGGCATGTCTATGAGATTATTAATTTTATATGAATTTATTTATTACACATAGTGCTAATTAGCAAACAATTATGTTTCTAACATGATTGTTTGTCATAAACACAATTAGTCAGCTATCATATTCTCAGACGTATTTGTATTATTAAATTCGACCATTACATTAATTCTGGTTAAAACACATGTTCAAATTTCAGCGCTAGCGATGAGTAATTCGGCATGTTTAATTAAGTTTCTGAGAAAAAAGCGCATTTGAAACAAATTTGCAAACAAAGCGTCGAATTTGAATGACTAACTCAATAAAGCGGTAAAATATTCGCAGAATTTATCGATCAAATTACGTGCGGTTTTGGTGTAAAGAACTCGTTGTCTATCTCTAGTCAACATCACTTGCGATCGAAACTCTGGTCTTCTATTTGTTCGCATATATAGGGAAAAGCACTTGTCTTTCGCTAATGTCGTTTGCGGAGCCGGAGCGCCAGAAAAATGCTGCTTGATTATTATGATTAAATCTGCTAGATAAATGCGCCCCGAGTTCATTGAACACTCGAGATGTTCCGAATGCGCATTTGATATACAAATAACACCAATATATGACTGCTAGTCAATTAAATGCGCTTGTTAATTTAAATGCGGATCCAATTAGCTTGATTGGTTTTAAATGCTGTTTACTATTTCACAATTTTATTTTATTTCTAATTTATCATTTTTTAGCATTTTTAATTAAATGCCTTAAATTGAAACAAATAAAAACTTTTTGCCGAATCATTAATAAAAATTATAACCACATATGATGCAGAATATAAAATATTAGACAGTATACAGAAAACATTTATGCTTTATAATTTTTATACTAATTTTAATAAAAACTAATTAATTATTTAAATTTTTATTCAATTTATATGAAAGTTAATTATTATTTATTAAGATATTAATGTATTCTTATTTATAAAACACAACTTAACAAATATTTTCATTAATCAAAGCGTTTAATAATGCAATCATTATTACCCAAATTAAAAAACGGCAATTTATACAGTACGAAATAATAAAAACACATAAAACACATTAAAAAAGAATAAATGAGCAAAAAAAGCTAAAAAAGGAAACATGTAAAATATCTTTTCTACGTTTCGAACAACACGATAAATGGGACTTTATTTAGAATCAATTTAACATTAGTAGAAGCAGAAAAAACAAGCAAGAATAATTTATTGATCTAGTGGAGAAAAGTGTATGTGAATGGGGAGGAAAAAAGTTAGCTTGATACATTGGGAATGCGGGAGCGCTGGTCTGTTGTGCAATCGGATGTGTAGTAGGACTCGCCTGTAGACGCGGCCATTCAGTTGGTGGCAGCGGTGGAAGTGCGTCAAACATTGATGGAGTCATTCATTATAATTAATAATATATTCGAGACACGCGATAATTATCCGAATACACTGCCAGCGCGCGACTACTCCTGTGCCGCCGCACCGGCATCTTCCCTCCACTCCCCGACGAAGCTGTATAGCGGCATATACATACTGTGACAAATTTTTACAGTATATTATATCTACTAGATTATATCTATATGTATGTAAGTTATGTATATACTGTACAATATGTATGTATGTCTATATAGAATGTAGTTTTTTCCCGTTAGATAAGTACGATATGAATACAAATACTAAATTCATTAATAAATTGTAGGCATTTTCGCCACACATTCGCGTCGTTAGTGTCGCCGCAGCCGACCGGCCCTTAACTGACAAATTCGTTGCTCTAATTATAATAATACGACTCGAGTCACACCAAACGCTATATTAAAGTCTATTATTTAAATATATTTTTATGTTTTATTTTATTGTTTTTCATATCCGATTCATCACTATTTTTTGCGTTTCAAATACATAAATATAATTGATTTTCTGTGCGTTGTTTTACCAATGAAGCTTTTTATGCGTTCGAGTGGCTATTTTTATACCAATTGCTATTTGAATAATTTTCAGAATCAAAGGAATGTACTTTTTTGATTTAATCTGAATAAATTTTAAAGCGAAGCTACGGTAAACAAGTCATAAATATTTAGTTGAACTTTTATATTGCAACTTCACAATTGAAATCGCAAAATATATTCATGAATTGTAAACATTCAGTGTTGGGTTCAACAATCAGTGTTAAATAAAATAAAATATAATTAATTTTTGAAAACTACCCGGATTTGTTGGGGTTACTAACTATGTGCTTGCTAACACATACAAAAGCAATCAAAACTTATCTCAAATGCAAATACACTGTACAAAGTACTAATCAGGATCTGATTGCGCAATAGCGTAGTCAAATACAATCGCGAATAATTGAAACAAAATTAATTTGGTAGCATGTGCAAAATTTAAACACCGATGTTGATTAAGAGTTTTATTTATTTAGCGCAAACATAACAGTCATCTCTTAATTGGTTGTCATTTGTTGAACGCTTTGATAAATAGATGAACTCATTGTCGAAACGAATGAAGTAATAGAAGCAATGCATTGGAAATACTCAATAGAATTGCACTTTTTTGCCGAACCTTTTTCGTGCGCTTTCTATCTCTCAATCAGAAAATCCAATGAATTTTGTTTTATCGTTAAAATCCTAAATACTTTGCCAATAAATGCGGCGCAAAATTCGCGAATAAATACAATTATCGGCGTTTGGATAAAAAGGAGCAATTTACAAACCAATACAAAGTATAATACATTTAAGAAGACAAAAAGTATTCCGTATTTTTTAGATAAGATTAGTTTAAATTGTATTGAAAATGAGTAAATCGATTGAAAAACTTGTCACTCCTTAATAAAAATAAATATTTTTTGTTTAAATCTCGTTTTCAATATAAAACCGTTTGATTTTATTTTTCATGTTGATTTTGTTTCATTTTCATAGCAGTTTTTAATTAATTTAAAATAAATAGTTAATAAAGTTATACAGTTAGTTTTAAAAACAGACTGATTTATTATATTTTATTAAAATACTTTGTATATTACCTCAATAAAAAATACATCAAAATGATGCTTAAGTTAAAATACTTTATTAACATGATAATCGAAAAAGGCATTTTGTATTGCCTTTTATTACAAAAGCAGTAATATACAGTATATTATCGTAATCAATAATTTAGTAAGTCTATTTATTCAGTAGCATACAAGTAAACATGATGCAATTATGAGCAACAAATAAAGAGAAAATAATTAATTATTATGATAGAAGACCAATAATGATGTTAACCAATTTATATTAACAATAATTATTTGATAATTTATATCTAACATGTTTTATTTTTAGTTGAAATAAAAGCTGCATTGTAATACATTGCTAATTTGTTTATTATTTGAAAATTAAAGTTTGTTTAAACTAAACAAAAATTAAAATTGCATTAAAATCATATAATTTCTAATCTAAAAAGCTCTTTATCAAATCTAATTTATTAATTTTTGCATTACACACCCAATGCGTAGAACAAAGTAAATAAATATATTCTATAAATAGCAAATCTTTCGAGATAAAAAATATTTCAATTTCTAAATATAATATAATTCCAATAAATATTGATTAATGTATGCAAAACAAACTAGCAAGCAAAATGCAATATTGCAAGTATTTATACCATGATTGATTTTAGCAATTTTATCAATGAATTAATACATTTTCTCAATTACTGTTACATACGTACGTATTAAGAGTGGAATGCATTAAAATATTGCTAAATTCGGAACTCATTTGTAAAGCGATTAATAAACCCTGGATCAATAAACTAAAAATACAACAAATATACTAAAATGAATTCATTTCCTTCTCAATACGTTTTGCGTGACATTTGTATCGCTTATTGCCGTCTCTGGACTACAATTGCCTGTTAAATTATATGCGTTTTAATCTCGAACTGCGAGTAATGCCGATCTGCTATTACACAGCATTTCAGTTGAGATTAGATTCAAATTCAAAGTCAGTTTTTATTTTCAATTCAATGTTTAAAATAGTGAAATACATTCAATTGGAACGGATTGTGTGCGGAATCTCTATTATAGTACTCGAGTGTATAATCGATGCAATAAATAGATAAAAGCGTCTCTTTTGTCCTCCTATGCTAACAATAGCGCCATATATAGTGTAAATCCAGTTATCATGATATATTGTGTTTAAATCATGTTTTAATAAAAATTTATTTACATCTATATTAATAATTTGCTAATCATAAAGTATTAGTTGATATTGGTAAATTAAATCTACAATTTAATTTTTAAACTTAATTTAATATTAAAATCAAACAAGATGCTTCAAGTCATAGCAAAACTTGAATTTTGTATTATATATGCACTAAATAAATAATCTAAGTCTATGAATTAATAGTATAAAGCATGTAAAAACATTTTAGTATTGTAGCTAACTTTAGTAAAGTTACGTTAAACTTGGTTTATTTTTAATTTTACGCAAAATCATTATTTTAAATAAAATATTATTAATTGAGATAGTATAAAAAATATGAGATTAATGTTGCGATCATCTTGACTACACCTAATTTACATGCTTATACTTTGTACAATTTTTTGCCCAACTTTACTATTGACTAACTTTTGATTTGTATTTACGCTTAAAAAATCAGCACACGTATACGTTCATTGGATATTTAACTAAATTTACAAAAAAAACTAGCCTGTAAATTTATAAGAGCAAAGTTCACAATCGAATCTTTTCTTACTTGATAAGATAACATAATCCTGGTCTTAAATTTTCATACCGTATAGAAAGAAAAGGACGTGAAATAGACGAGAAAATACATAAACTCGAGAATATTCTGTAAAACTTTAGTTCAAAAAAACATAAATTTATTTATTAATGCAGTGCTTCTTAGGCGAGAGAAAGGGATGGCTTTACGGCTAATAAAAAGATTTTTTATTCTCAAAACTAAACTAACGCTTCGACTACTTGTGCGCCGAATAGAGCTGAATGTCTGAGCGGTGTTGTGAGAGAGCATTAAAAAACAATTCAAAAATTCGAGTTTTAATACTTTTAATACTTTTTAGATTTAATTAAATTATTTAAACAAATCTGTCATTCAATTTCTTAAAACTTTTAACTTAACAACCAAATTTCCCCTTGCATAAAATACATAATTAGTAATGAAGTTATTTGTGCTAATATTATTGTTCGTTTTATTAATATTTTATGCATGAGCATTTAATTCGATTAAAAGGTTGGAGTGAAGAAAAGCCTAAATGAGCAAGGCACAAAAACACTGCTAACATATTATGTGAGACAGTTATCGGTAGCGCCGGAGAGGAAGCTGTTAATAGGTAGGGATAGATTTTGCTCACATGCAAAAACAAATTAAAAACAATATTTTAGCTTGTTAAAAATACTTGGCTAGCTTAATCTAACTAAACGAGAGTTGCTAACATCTGCAACATTGGTTTATTAGTTGGTAGTGTGTGTAGCAAGCAGAAAATCGACGTCTCGAGCGTTTCAACTTCTGACTAATATCTATCGCAGATTAGAAATGAGTGACAAAAACGCGTTTAAGAGGTAATGATTTGAAGTGACGTTAAAATAAGAGTAAATACAGCCAACAGTTTGAGGGCTTTTAGGGGTTTAGCGCTCGGATGACAGGCGAACGGAACGGGAGAGCGATGGCAGGGAGACGGCGATAGATGGGAGAGAGAGAGAGAGAGAGAGAGAGAGAGAGAGAGAGAGAGAGAGAGAGAGAGAGAGAGAGAGAGAGAGAGAGTAGTGGATAGCACTGAGAGAGCAACTGAGAAGTTAGGGATGAGTCGAGAATTGTATAAATTATGAAAAGTTTTTTTTCTGTGTAAACCAAATAGAGATATAAAGATAGATCGACAACAGAATTATGATTTAGTGAATGCCTTAGCAATTCATAATCAGCGAACGAGCGTCGGTCTGCATAGAGTAGAGTATATTTTCTATGATGGTGAAATATTCGGCAAAAGCAAGAAAAAGATGAGATATATTTGTATTTGAGTTTTGGTGTAAAAATGTACTTTCGCTACAAAATGCCGTCGAGTGGTCGAGGGGTCGAGAGAGTGGTCTGAACTACGATATGGTCTGCATTGCGAACGAAGGGCTCAATTATATTAGTTTTCTCTCTTCTGACTAAGATTTATGGCCAGACTCTCCATTGAAGATAATTTTTGGCCTAAATTTTTTATTCCCTTTTCTTCTCAAAACAACGAAATCTCTCTCTTTTTCGCTTATTTGCGAATATAAATGGAATAAATAATGTTTTCTTGTTTTTGTTTTTATTCTCTTATTTTTTCTATTATTTTGTTTTAGAGTAATAAGCATTCAATCACTTGTCGGCCGTAATTGTTTTCAATGCATATATACTGTGTATGAGAACGAAAATTTATTCTGTGTATTCGTAAAGCGAGCAAATTCGTCGTAATCGCAGTTTGGAATAAATTGTATTTTTAAGCTATGGTTATCGAATAAAATTCTTAGTGAACTCAGTACACTGTAGTATTTAAAAATTGTGTTCAGATTTTTGTTTGTTTTAATCTTTTCAACTCATTTTATTACCACTGTCTTTTTATTTTAAAATGAAAAACTAAAATAATTTATACAAATGTTTGAATAAAATACACAGTAAATTTATACAAAATTTAAATACACAGTATATACGGAATATTGAAATAAACTATATATAGTGTATATAAAAAGTAAATAAATAGTCGTACAGTATATGCCATATATTAATGTATTTTGATTTTGTGACGCTTGAAGTGGAAGCAAATATACAAATAGACTGAATATTCGATCAGATAATACATACAAAAGAGCGAAAATCAGAAACAATCGAATGATAGGAATATATATAAATGTTTTTATCTGCGAATGCAATGCTTTTGGGGATCTATTGACAAAATAGAGATGAATTGATGTGATATCCGATGCGAAAAGACTGGGAATAACATCAACGAAAATATATATTAAATAAAAAAGTATTCTTGCTGAAAAATTGTCTTTATCCTATTTAACGCTTTATATCCTCTATCGATGTGCCTGTTTACTATCTTGCTATTTTTAAACAAAATTCAATAAACTCTATATTTGACAAAAACTAATTAATCAAAAAAATTTCCCAAAACATATCTTTTGGGTTTCGATATAATAAATGACTTCATTCTTGTCGTACACAACAAAACTAATTATTAAAACAAAAAACATTTGATATCAATAAATCTATTTTTATACTGAATTTTTAATAGATTATTACAACAAATTTTCTTAAACAAAATACCTTTTTTTCATAGATACTTAATAAACTATATCAATATTAAAAATCAAGTTATATAGTCTGATATTAATATAAAATATGAAAATATAAAGTTTTAAAACAAATATCGATTTTCCAAAATTAATTATTTTTTTGCCTCAAATATCCAGAGATTGACAAACAATATATATAAACAATTTATTAGTTAAAAATAAGCTAGTAATAAAAACTGAAAATATACGTTTGCTAAAATTTACATTGCAAAAACATTGTGAAAAATTATTTTTTTAAACATAAAATATAGTTTTATTTAATTAGTTTAGCAGTATAGCGAGCGAGAGAAAATACGTGCCAGTTTAATTCCGCTAATTTAATACTAATTTATACTGTCATAGAGTCTTTTACTGTAATTTTATTATGAAAATTTATTATTTAAAATAAAAATAAAGATTTTCTTGCATGTAGCTTGTTTTTTGCAACCTTTGATCTTTTATTATTCGCAGTTTTTTCTATACAGTATATTCCGCTCTACTTTAGTTCAGTATTAATCTAACGCCTATGCGCTTACGGTATGCCAAATAGACTTCTCTCTTAACAACTTAATAAACAATATATTATTTATTAACTCATCTTATATACAGATAATAAGATTTTTGTTGTAATAACTAAGATGTACAGTATAAACTTTTTAACAAAACAGGGGTTTTATTTGAAAAAATGCACTAAAAGCAAAATTCATCATAATTTTTATAATGCAAATAAATTTCAATAAAATTACAAAATTTTAATATTTCAATTCATCAGAGTAATACGGTACTACAGTAGCATGTACATTTATTCCGAGAATGCAGGTTTGTTTGCACAATAAGCTAGTTTTTTCATCATAACTACGGGCAAAATATTTTTATTACACTTTTTATTATATAATTTTAGGTAAGATTTATTTCCAAACAAGTTATGCAACAAAATAGAAAATAAACATAAATTATTAAAACTATTAATATAGAGATAATAATTAAGAGACATAAAATAAGTTTATTTTTAATATAGTACACAGAATAATAGCTGGAAATTCATGAAAAGGTTTTTCTACAAATGCTATCATTTTCCGCATTTGACATAATTATCATTAAATTATTTTTGGAAAATAAAAATTCATTTTCGTATCGATTCGGCAATACGTTTGGCGTAAATAAAATATGATTTCGCCGTTGAGTTAAACTTAGTTTCGGTACTAATAAAAGTAAATACGTTTTGAATGTTTGAAGCATAATGTGATTAATGTTTCGGTAATTGTAATTTATTGCTTATTTTTATATGAATAAAATTATTATAATCCTTGGAAAAAATTATATCATTACTGCATAGCGTCTACTATTACGGCTGAATATTAGTCTTCATTTATTATTAATTTTATATAAAA
Source organism: Metabelba pulverosa (assembly GCA_034697605.1). Taxonomy (NCBI): domain Eukaryota; kingdom Metazoa; phylum Arthropoda; class Arachnida; order Sarcoptiformes; family Damaeidae; genus Metabelba; species Metabelba pulverosa. Next base: position 9,906 of record JAQIXC010000574.1, on the reverse strand, counting down.
GTTTTCAGTTTTGTTATGTTGAAAATAAATTTATTTATAGGTAAAATATAATTTTTTATCTTAAAAAACTAATTTAATGGAACTTTTCTTGCTATATTAATATTATAAATAAAGCAAATATAGCGCTAGCTAGTCTATACTGTATACTTATGTAGTACAGGTGAGCTTTGCAACAGATAGTTCATAAAATTAAAACGGAAAAAATCTTTTCATGCGATAAATTCTGTGATTTATTATGATTGACAACAGATTTTTGTAGCAAGTAAATTTATTGAATAACAGGTTAGAAGTTAGATGTTGTTGAAGCTATGGATGAAATGAAGAATTATTGAATTCTCTTTTCGTTTCATTCATAGCGGCGATGAATAACGGCGTTTGAGAGCAAAAGAATAGTTTGTTTTACAAAAAAAAGAACAATTTTTTAATGCATTATATAGTTTGCAAAATAAAAAACAAATTGATATAAATTAGAAAACGAGTCCATTATTCCTGTCTTTCATTCATTGAAGTATAATATCAGAGAAATAGTAAAATAAAACAAAAAATACAATTTTTGTTAAATATGATAAAACTGTTTTAATAATATTTGCAAATTAAACACAATATAAATGGTCTGTTAATTTACCATGTATTATTACATGTCTTCTTACTATATAGTTGCAGTATTCAGTTTAATAGATTGTGTCTAAAATATTTTACATTATTATATTTTTAAAATTATTACTTATAAACATTTCCAAATAAACGATAAAAACACGTAATAATACTTGGTAGCATGTATAAATTTCTAAATATTGTATTCTGTAATAAAGATATATGGCAATTTTTGTTTTAAAATATTTATTACATAATAATTTTTTATTAATTAATTTACTTTTATTATAAATTTTGTTTTTAATATATTTGGAAAAATATATTCTAAAAACCTTTCAACAAAATTACTCCCAAAATACAGCTAAAACTTATTCAATGTTCAAACAATATTAAGTCGCTTTTATGTTCATCATGTTTATAGCAAACCATATAATATAGTCTATAGTCATTAGAAATGCTTATTAATATTCAAAAGTATTTCTATTTAAAAATATTTTTTACATTAAACAATGAAAATGACATTTTCTTCTATATTTTATACAGTATCATTAGGTGAATAACTGTTACATTAGATTAAAAACGGAATCGCATTAATAATATTTCGCTATTTTTAGACTCAAAATTCAAATTTGCAAAAAATATTAAAATTCATTTAAGTTTTGCTAAAATTGACATTTTATGCAATCACTTGATTGGAAAGGAGTTTTGTTTTTATTAATACGTATATTTATAAATAAAAATAAAGCACAAATAAATTTTTTAGTCATTAAATTTATTTCACTAATGAAGCAAAAAATAGCTACAAATCGATTGAATGCAAAATACGTACGAATCGATAAACTACTAAACGATTTTATTTTTGTTTTTTAGCAAAAGTTTTTATTCGATTTATACTGTGTACAGCACAAAACGGAAATTCAAATAAAATTATGCATATTTATATGCCTATTTTGTTTACACTGTTAAAAATAAATTCAAAATAATTAGAATTTTATTGAATTAGTAAAAATAATTATGAAATAAACATATTTTTAAAATATGAACCAATTTTTCGAAGCCGTCGTAAACGTCATAAACGATTTTGCGTCAGAAAAGTCGTAATTATTTTATAAAAATAAATTTTATAATCAAAAATCGAGAAATTTCTATGTATTCGCGCAATTAATTTTTGTGCAGTGTACAATTAATTCTATAGTATTGGTTGAAAATAAATATACAAGAAAAATATCTTGTTATTGACTTTAAAAATTAAAATCTTGATAAAATTAATAACCGACGCAATTATGGCGGATATGATACGCAATGTCTGATCCGTTATAACTAATTATAACGATTATGTTAGGTCATGAAAACTAGCAAGCTTATTCGTCGGAATTTAGCAAGATCGGTCAATGGTGGCGGCGCTGTAATAGCAAAAACGAAAATTAGATACGAAATTCTCGAGAGTGCCCTTAAATACCACTCTCGTTCAATGCCGATTTGTACCATGAAGAAATTATGAAAGCGCACCGCATTCGCCCAAAAAACCCGTTTGGACACAATTAAATGAGCAAGTCTAATTTGGTCGACACAAACTGGCCAGTAATAAAACTGCGCCAGTTTAGTTTTTATGTGTATTGACTGCGAACGGCGAAATTGGGCATGATCAATTTTTAAACAAACTGAAAGTAACTGTACAGAAATAGTTTGTTCAAAAAACAGACATTAAATTAAAATTAATTGTTGTAAGTACATGCTACAAATTATACCGTAACTACGACTGCTTAAATAATAGATAGATTTTGCTCTAAAAATATACATGCTTCTTGTAAACAGGAGCGTTTCAAGCATCTATAAACAATTATTTATAAATTTTTTATTACAGCATTGAATTAATAATGTTAAAAATTAGAATAATAACGAATAAAATTTATAACCATGCTAGAATTGCGTTCGGAAATTATTTATTTGTTCGGAAAGTTTTTTATTCCCAAAACTAACAAATGGAAAATGTTTGCCAACGAAAGTAAAACTGCAAAACAAATTGAATTAAAAGTTATTTTACTAAAAATTATATTTGTTGCTACATTTACAAATTAGCTGTGATTTGCGATTTTGCATCAAGCATGAATTTACTCAATTTAGTTTTGAAATATGTTTGGATAAAAATTCACGATTGAGGAGAAACTAAATAAATTTATTGATTGAAAGCGCATATAATGGGGAAAAGCGTTGCATTCGATGTTTGTTTTTGCCGTTTATTTCCATAAAAGCGTTAATTTATTTTCATTGAGAAGTCGCGGAAAAACGCGTCAATCGATTGATTGAATATCAGAATAATAATCACTTGAACTGACAGTTTAGTCGAATTGTTTGTTAGATAACAAATATACAGTATATTTGAAAATTCACATCACTTTCTATAGTGTTGTGACAGTAGCGGCACTTTTATTCTTTTTGACATTTAGAATAACAGTGAGAGAATAATTGCATGATACAAAACTTTTACCCCTGTAGACGTTTTGCAAATTTATTTATAGATTTGTATTGTTATAAAGTTTAAGATAAAAAATTGTTATTGTTATTATCGATTATTTTACATATTCTTATATAATGATCTTAACATGCATAACTCGCCAGACTGTTTCAAAAAAAGTAAAATTTATAATTTTAAAAGTTTAAAATTATAGTGATATTTGATAAATTATTAATTAATTTCTTATTTACTAATAATATTTGCATTATAATTTTATTAATTTGTTAGTTAGTTTTAAACTATAAAAATAATTAAATAAAATTATGATTTCTATAATATAATTTAAATAAATTAGTTTTAAAAGTTCATTAATTATTAAATAAATATTCTTTAAAACTTTTAAAAACTACATTAAAGTACTATAGTAGCACAAAAGTTACTACGCACAATAACGACTTGAATTTTTATGAATGGGCATTTTTAAGCTAAAAAACTTAGCTCGACACTTTTTGTTTTTAAGATTACGATTACAAAGATAATAATAATTAATAATCGTATATATAGTATAGAGGAAGGGAGAGGAAGGGAGAGGAAGGGGAGGGGAGAGGACGACATGATCTTAATAGTATCTAATAGTGTAATAGTGTGTTGTATTGTAAAACTCGGATTTGGAAAATAGTAGCAATTTTTCAGCGTTTGAATCGACTGACTCGGCGTACACTACACTATATGTCGTCGACTATATAACGCCGTATTCGTAGTGTTTCGTTGTGTTCGTTGTGTTCATAGCGTTTCGCTAATGGTTTGAGGTTTAGCTGCATTCGGAATGACGTCAATACGAGCGCTCATCTCATTCATTGAGCTTTAGTTCGGATGCGAATGGGATGAGTGAAGAGCAGAGAAAGCGCTACGGATTCAAGTGATGACACATATCGGCGCTCGTAAGACGTGAGCCGACTTGCAGGCGCCCGACTAAAAAAACAACATTGTAACATAAAAGTACAGTCGAACAATACTTCTACAATGTTTATACTATAGACAAGCCGTTCCTTCAGCACTCGGAGGCACTGGTCCTACTCTAGTATACACTATATGCTCACTATATGCTCACTACACCACTGCCCGCCCGTTACTGATGACGAAAAACTGTGGAATAAATTTGCTTTTTATTCTCTCCTCTAATACACTGTGCGATTCTATACGGCGGGAGGAAGTGATACAAAAATAGCACCGATTCTTGTATTCTTATTCTTGCGCCGCTTTTTGTGGCATACATTCCTATTGTTGGCTAAAGTTTGGTAAAAAATAGTCTTGGCTCTTTTTATACACTGTAATCAATGAAAGCATCGATTTATTTGTTGTGTAATTTGTGTTTTGGTTTTTAGATTTATTGCTAATAATTGGTATTTTATTGCCTATTATATCATTCGGCATAATTTTTTCGTCTACAGTATATACAGTTGCATTTTTATGTTTATTGTTGCGTTTTTCTAATTCGAGAATTTGCTTCTAGATAAATTTTTTCGGTTACTATTTTGATGCGAAAAATAATTTAATACAACCTAGTTAGTATGCTTTAATTAGAAATCAATTCAGCAAATACACAGAATAAAATTAAATATTTCGTATTCCTATACTGGTATAGCATTTTTTAAGCATAATTAAATATTTCAAATAAATTCATTGTTTTTTACAAAATAAAAAATCTTTTTAAATAGAAAATCTAATTAAATATTATTTTTTAATTCAAATAATGTTTTGATTAAAAAATTTTAATCTTGAATTAAATTCTCTGTATAGTATTGTAAATTTATATCTGTTGTCAAGAGCATTTAACTAGCATGCACAAATTTTTATTTAGTTATTTGGTTAGAATTTATGTGAAAAGTTTGCTATTTTTGTCTAATTATGTTAAACATGAGTTTGAATAGTGTTTGGAAATAAACTTTCGATGAATCGAATGATTTTTGTTCATTGACTGCATTTATCATATTTGCAATAATCGTATTATTCGCTACACTTGAAAGCTCTCAACGATTTCTATATAAAATTCAAATCAAATCATTTTTCCATTTTTATTGATTATATTTAGCTCTCATCTACTAAGACATAATAAACATATAGTGAAATATATAGAAATTATTTTATCATCCACATTCTGTATTTTATCTCACAACTTAATAAAGTTTCTGTAACTAAAATATTAATTGTTCTATAATTACTGTTATATATTAATTAAGATTGCTAGAATTCTAGACAATTGCAAAATAATAAAATCAATTAAAATTTTGCAATTAACAATTTCAAATGTATAAATCTTAGACTGGCAAAATAAGCAGTGCAATTAAATACAAATAGATTATTTTGTAATAATAGCCGTGTTGCTAATTAATAAAAATTAATTACATTGTAATTAAAATACAAGCCTTGTGCAAAGATGTACCTAGCTCAGTTCAAAAAATGTCGAAAGTTGTGTTTACGCATAAAACACAACAAAATTTCAGATTACGCTCAAAATCAATGCCAAACGTAATATCGCATTTAATTAGTTATAAAACAAACAAAACAAATGTTTGCTTTTAATTATTTTTCTAATCAATACAAAATAAATTTCTAAATTATATATACATTAAATTCTAAATTTAGCTTTTCGTAACAAATGTGAAAAACGCGCAAAAAATACTAAACAAATTGTGAAACAAAATCAAAAATGAGAATAATTTGTTTGACTTTTGGCTTAAAAAAAGACAAATATTTTGATGTATGTATTGATTGAACTTTAAATGGAATGAAGAAAATATAAATATTATATTAAATATATTTTGCATTTACTGTCATATCGGTTGTGGAATCAAGTAATTCACTTATCAGTAGTGAAGAGCAAAACTGTTTGACTGCAAAAAATTGCACAAATTATATGTTTCGAAGTGAAGAAAAATCGGGAAAACGTTTTTTTTACTTAGCGTTGATTTGGTGTGAATAACTGTGTGGGTGCTCTGAAGACAGGCCTACACAGTCTAACTGAGCGCCGTGTGTGTGCGCGCCTAACGCGCCGAACGGCAAACTTCGCCCAAAGCCTATAACAGCAGCTCTTTTCGCTAGTTTTTAAAATTAAATTTGTTTATTTAACTACATTTTTAATGCACATTTTGTTTAATTTAGTAAGTTTTTTACCGTTGCTATAATTGCGTGGTAAAATATAAAAATATCTGCGAGCTTGTTGTCTTATTTAACTTATTCTAGACTATTTTAAATTCTAAAACAAAAATTTGCATCCTATATCAAGGTGGTTTTTCTTTAATTAGTTAAAGGCGTTGATCTTTTTGTGCAGAATAATTTTTTGTATTGGTTGAAAAAATTTTGTTTGTAATAATATTGCATGATTGTATTGAAGAATTGTTATATTCTTGTTTTTAAAATTTTAGCCAAATCAATTCCGGTTATTTTTTATTTTTATTATACATATATATTTTTATTTTTGAATAAATCAAACGCTGTTTTTATATTCATCTCATTTTAAAGCTAAAAATAGCTAAAAATATTCTACTCCTGTGTAGTGGCTCTGTGTTTGATATTTTGAATTATTAATAATTGAGAATGGCATATTTGCGCATCCGAAATATATTATTTTAATGTCAAGTTTCGTTTCAATTTAAACTTTTATGAAAAAATATTCTAAAAATTCCTTTGATTAAAATTTGAAACTATTGTCTTTTTTTTAATAATCCAAGATACTTTTTTTTATTCTTAATTAAATTTAGATTTAAATAAAAACTTGTTTTATTTTTATACATTTTTAAGTATATTTTTATTTTTATCATAAAATGTAAAACTAAACTAAAAAAATAAAATTAAATATTCTGGTTACACTATTTCAATGATACAATAATACATAATAGTGTTTTTAATTCTAGTTATTCTACTTAATATACTGTACTATTCAAATTATCCATAAGTTTTTATGTTGTAAATAAGCTATTTTAGTATGCTAAAATTCTCTTTTATTAACAGACAATTGAAAGTAATGTTGGAATTTAAAAGAAATAAAAACAATGTGAATACAAAACTTAAAATTTTATTTTTACTCTCAAATCGTATGTAATATTTAAAATAACAATTTTAACATCAAAAATTTTATTTTCATCATAAAAACAAATTTGAAAATTTCGGATAAAAACATATCTGAAGAGTAAGGAAACAATTGGTCAAAAAGCGGAAAAGCATTGAACGCAATCTGGCCCTGAAATCTACAAAATGGTGATAATTTATCCTGTTTAAACCCACGTGTTTCTTAAAAATCAATAAACGAGTTTATATTTCATTTATTGTATTCATAATTTTGACTATAAAACGCTACTTTAAATTCAGTGCCACAATAAACCAACATGATTTATTAACAGAATTACCGCGAGTAAAAAATCTAATCAATTTGCATTAAGCAAGGAATTATATTTGAATATTTTATCTGTTTTTTAATTTAATCATTTTTCTCAATTCTACAAACTTTTTTGCTAACATCCAAAAACATAAATATATTATTTAATTATAGCATTCGTTAATTACATTTAACAACGCATAATTGTTCTAGCGAGGTAGTTTAAAAACAATTTTAGAAATTAGTTCAAACGTACGAGTAGCTGGAGAATTTAGCATGCTAGGTTTAAGAAGAACTTTTAGAATGTGAATCATAACCCGTGAGGGACTGGTTTGTTATGAGATTGTGATTATGATTACTACAGCCTCTGTGTGTGGGTCTATGTGTCTGTATGTCTGTGCGTAAGAGTGTCTGTATGTCTGTGCAGTCGATGTGTGAATTCGTTTATTCAGTGGACACGAGAGTCACTATGATTTGGATCTGCCGTCGACTGACGCCCACAACCACTCGCTTTGGCTTCGATTTAATTAAAGAGTTTCGGAAATCGGGGTTTCCTTTCCTCTCCTCTCCTCTCCTATGCTCGCATTCTCCTATTTATTCAATACTTAATTTATCTAAAAACTATTCAATCAATAATTAATCAAGGGCTTTTAGTTCGAGATTCTTTTTATTATAATTAAATTACACTCTTTTCTGTTCCGTTGAAATAAAACAAACATTCTATTCGCTGTACACCATATAGACAATTATGTTTGTATTCCGGACTAACTTTCATATTTTTTACGCTAGTTTTGCTCCTTATTTGCAATAAAATAAAGTAATTTCTAATATTATGCATATATTTGCATAAATTATTATTTTGAAAAAAAAACTCCAGGGTAATTATCTATTTAAAAATAGATCTGAAAACATTTTTAAGAGCAAAAATAATGCTTTTTACTAAAAATAAAATTAATAATAAGTTGCGAAAAAGATAATGAATGCGAGTATTGATCCATTTTTTCAGCTGATTTGCATTGTTTCTCGAATACACTGCACAATTCAATGAATTGGAAGAGGGATTGTCTGTTGTAGTTGGGGTCGAATTTTTCTGCTTTCCAACAAAAACATTATGTTATTGTCTGTCAATTCTGTCTCAGTTCAGACGATTTAATTCCTTTTTCGCAAATGTCTCGTTTGAACTCAATTCAAGTGATTCTCTATTTGGAGAATAGTGTCGAAAACGGATCGAAAGAGTTTCGGCGCTTTCGTTGCGGCGCTCGCCGTGAATGCCATTTACATCGCTATAAGTACTGAGTCTAGTGTTGTATACATAACACAAAGTTTGAGGTATTGTCAGTGGTTTAGAGAAGGAAAACGGAAGAGACGATAGATAGGGATGGATAGGAGATAAGTAGATAAGGGAAAGGCAGAGGGGAATGGGAGAGGGAAAGGGAACGGGAGAGTGAGCGGAGAGTCGAGTCCTGCCATTAAGCTGAGTCTCGTTGTAGTGAATGGACACGCATTAGGACAACAGTAACGGCGATATAAAAAGTAAATATATTTTAGGAAAACATTTTTAGACCTGAATTCATGTGTAAATAATTGTCTGCTATTCTGCGCTAAAAACAGAACTAAAATCTATGTATTTTTTCGCATAAAAAGTGTAATTTATGTCCAAAAATAGTATACTTTTAGACAGAAATAAAATCTTTCGAATCGGCATTAGATGTAAAAGCAATTACTCTTCGCTGAGAAGACGAGATATTATTTGTTAAAATCTATTTCGATATTTTAGACAAAGAATTGATTTGCTATTAAAGTCGACAAATAGTTGTTATATAAATTTTTTCTACGTTCAGCGACTAATGCAAAGCAATTGTTTAAGCATTTTATCTTTTGTCGAAATTTTTTCTCTGATCTTAAGTTTTTATATCTTTTCCAATAAATTCTGTTTCAATTCCAACACTTATAGAGATTGTCTCCGAAAACAAAAAACAATTGAATGCAAAGAAAGCGAACTTATAATTAGCGCCAACTGTACATGGTGAAATAGATAGCTGGGTCTCTGTGTAATGGTTTTAATGCATTTAAACATTTATTGCAGTTTTATCTCAAATCACTGTTTGTTTAATGCAATTTAGAGAATATATTTCACGTTTTGATATTTTTTTAAAGATAAAATTCATTGCCTTTGAAATAGGAATTTATAATACAAATTATACTGTATAATTTATAACAGCTTATTAGTTATTTACGACGATTTAGGTAATATATTTATAAAGGTTAAAACTTCATTTACTATATTTAAGATAAACACAAATAAAATATGTAAAATGTGTAATTATATGAACAAAACATTTTTTATTTGTTTGTGTTTTTTAGTTAATAAAAAAATGTTTTAATATTAAATTCTCTTTATATAAATACAAGAAGGTTTGGCAAATCAAATATTTACCCTGATACAAAAGGTCTCTCTCTCTCTCTCTCTCTCTCTCTGGCT
>JAQIXC010000573.1:0-23470 GCA_034697605.1 Metabelba pulverosa | reverse complement strand
TTTGTTTGCCATACTAACCCCTTTTTATATACTGTATATAAACAGTCGCAAGCATTGCCTGATTAAACATAAGTAGAGTTTTTTTTATTACTGATTAGATAGTAAATGTACAGTGTATTTTTTGAATAATAAAAAGTACGTTTCTGATTTATTCAATTATTTGTTTAGTTAATTCAGAAAATATAGGTTGCTAACTTTTTGCAAGTATCTGTAAATTATCATGCACGGTACTTGTATTTTAGCATTCGATGATTAGAGTTACCAAGCGCAGCTAGTAACAATTATTGAAACGATATAAATTTATCAAAATATTTAATAAATATAAACATAATACAATTTCTCAGTAAATTATGTTTTAAAATCAACATACTAATTGTTTTGCTAAATATACATGTACTAAATAAATAAAGACTAACTATACTAAATTAAATTAATAATAAATATGATTGTATAAATAGTTAATTTGTAACATTCTATTTAAAATAAAGTAATATATTTTTGTATTTATATTATAAATATACTGTAGGTGTAGTAGTAGGGTAGTAGTAGTGCATGTTACAATTAGTATAAACGCGTCCATAATCCAGGTGGATAAAAACCGGCAACATGCTACAATACTGAACCTGAACTTAAAAAGTGAATTCCCCGTTAATAGCTATAGCACGAATGATATGGCATTAAATTACACAACAATTTTTTTTGTCGCATAATAGAGCAATAGTACTATACTGTATAAAAGCGCGGAACACATGCACTCAATCCGAATGCCGTTCGGAATGATAGCATCGAATGTGAAATATCAAAACGAAAACTGTATTTCAATTCGAAATCATCGTCTCATTGAACCCTATCTTTATCTGTCACTTACGGCCAATGCTATAGGAATTTTATCCTACTTTTACTTTTGCAGAATAGCAAGTACTGTTTTAGAATTCCACTTACATGCTAGTTTTAGATCAGAATTTCTTCTTTCGTAACGAATTTCAATATCAGGTTTATTACCGACGATAGAGTGACTTGTAAGTTTTTCTTTTTATTTAAATTGATGCTTAAAAAGCTTTTTATTATGTCATTGTTTTATTTTTGAATGAAATTTTCAATAGATTTCTACTTAAAATGTAGAATGCTTAAATATTTATAAACATTTTGATTTTTTTCAAACATTTATTCGCCGGAATATTCTAGCTTTATGTTTTTATTAATATATTAAGCTGCTTGTACATGATTAAATATTAAGAATAATATAAAATTTAGCTTAAGATATTAGCTTAAGAGCATGGCATAAAATAATTCTAAATTATTCAATCACTTATTTTAACAAGAACAATTTTATTATATTTTTACAATAACCCATCTTCCTACTTATATATTTAGTATATTTAGAATATTGAAACCTTAATTTATATTTAAGAAATTGTGCAATACATTAATTTATTTAAAATATACGAAACATTATTATACTGCAAATCACCTAATGTGTCATGCGGATTTAAATGGCATTTAGTTTTAAATAATTATTTTATACAATAATGATTTTAAATGTGTATTTAATTTTAAAACTTCTTAAATTCGCAAGTTACGTCAACATTTTTTTTATACAGTGTATCACAAGTTTGAACATATGATGAATGAATATTTTATTTTAAACAGTACATTTTCTATCTAAAAATGAAATGAAAAAATATGATTTATGATCGGTGTTATTATTTTTTGCTTTAAATAAACTTCTACTGTATTAAATAAAAACTGTTTCTAAAGTTACGAAACATTAAGTAAATTTCATATTCATTCAGAAAAAAATTTACATGTTTATTAAAAAGAAAAAAAGTTTTCAATTTATTAAACTTAATACATAAATACATAATCTAACGAACATTTATAGCAATAACAAAAAACTATTATGTAATTTCGAAATAGTAGCATGCTATCGCGTAGATTGCGTAAATAACTTGTTGCTAAAAATTGTACAACTATTAATTATAATTATATCGGCGATTGTTGGCAGTTTGAAAATGAGCATGGCACTCGACGCTAATTATCGAGGACTGGCATTGAATTCAATGCACTGGTAATGAACTTCACCGAAAAGCCTTCGCCGGGATTGTTCATGGCAATGCTCACCAAATGCCAATGCTACATGCTAGTTTCAGGGTCGACGCGAGCGAAATGCGATAGCTGCTCAATGCCAGTTGACAATTTCTACACAGTTACTCTCGCGCTCGCTGTGCTCTCTCTCAGTCAATAACCAGAGTATCAGGAATACATTTTAGCACTCTTGGCAAACTTCGCGACATTTAATCCTGCTCAATTATTTTAATCAATTTGCGTATTTTGAGATTGCACTTTTGTTACAAAGTATATTTTAATTTGAGTGCAGCAATTATTAATTTATAAAAACAATTCGAAGTACATTGATAAAATTATTATTTTATCTATACATACTGTATATCATTTAAAAGCATAATGCTCTTTAAAAGGTTAAACAGTATATTTAATATAATTTTTAGACGTCCATATTATTTAATATAATAATAGTAATGACGTATATTTTATATAATTATACATTATATTTATTTTTATTATATTTAATAGTAAATAAATAACTAAAATAATATTGAAAATAACAAGTATAATAATAAGTTTATTACCAGTGTTATATTTTTAATAATAAGTGCCTAGACTAAATATTGTATTGACCTGGTAGCTTAATATAAAGTAGATCAATAATGTAGCTGGTTAATATCTAACATATGCCATAATACTAAGTAGTTTACTAACTTATTGATCTAATATGTGTTCTCACTCAATACACTAAAATAGCTTATTGTAATAGATAGTTCATTTTAAGAAAAAAATTCTAGAGTAAACAATTAATTATTTATTAATAAAAATGAAGTATGATCTTGATAAATTAATTAAGATAACGTCAGCATCCGCTAAGATATCTGTTCTTTATTACAATCTTTATTTTCGTAGAAATTTCCGAATATAATCATTTAATAAGATTATTCAATAAATATCTGAAAATAATTACTTGATATATAATTAACTAATACAATAACAATATGGTTTTATTGGTTTTGTTAATGCATATTTCTATTTTCGTAAATAATTAAATTTTAGAAATAAATAGACTGTATTATTTTTTAAAATTTTATTATTGCATAAAATACAATGTAATAATATATAAATTTTTTATTTATATTTAGTGCCTAGATAAATTATAATTTAATGATAGATAATCTTGTAAAATGTGGACAGTAATTCTTTGCATATATTTACAAAACAATGCACATATTAAATAATAATAGAATTTATTGCCTAGATAAATTGCTTTAAGTAAAATAATTTACATTAATCAATTAAACATCATCAATTAAATTAGAATTTAAAAAAACAATTTGAAATTAAATAGAATTTCCTATAAATTCTTATAAATTAATTTAAACTATTCCTAAAACTTTGTTTGGCAAGTAAAATTGAGTGCAAAAATCATAATTACGAAAAAATATTACATCTTAGATTTTACATAAGTTATTGTTTGCATCGAATAGAAAAATAATTTTGTTTTGATATAAATTACAACAAAAAATATAAAGTAATTTATTATTCGATTTCGACTTTTTTATCGATAGACAGAAGTTTGTCGTAGTTTTCGTTGTGAGACCTCCGATGAGATGACAATGAATGGGCGGCTCTGAACACTTTGTTGCAGTTCGCGTAATCGCATTTGAATGGACGTTCACCTAGATCGTTTTTAAAAAATTAGTAAATATAAAATATCTAGTAGACAATCAATTATATTAACTATGCAAATAATAAGTAAACACTCTAAATAATAGTAATTTAAATAACTATATTATTTATACATAAGTATATTATTATCATTCAATCATACTTTTATAAAATTAATTTTTTAATCAAGAACTAAGCAAATCGGGCCTTAGAGATATTTTTATATGCTAAAATTTAGTTTTTATAAGTAAATATAGTTTTATCATATTTTAGCTATATGAGTAAAGTTTTACATATTAATTTAATGTAGTTTATTTATTTATAAAAGCTAGAAATTATCAAGCAAAAACATTTCCTAAGCCCGATGTGTCTTAGTTCTTGTTTACATTTGTTTGTATAATAAATAAACTATATAGTTTAATTACTAATTAGCTAATCTGTTTTTTGTTTATATTAATTTTAATATTCTAAAATCTACCTGTGTGTAATCTTCTATGAATGATTAAATTTTTCAATTTTTTAAATTGATTTCGACATCCGGACCAATCGCATAAATAGGGTTTATCTAGCAAACAATTTTTTGATTAGTTAATTTTCCACATGTAAATGGAGCATGTAACTATATACTTTGTATTTTATAATGTTGAGATCGATGCCGCTGCAACTGAAACCATGATTTGAACAGTTTATTGCAGCTCTTGAAGTCGCAACAGTATTGGCTGTTTCCTAATATCGGTAATAACAAAATTATGCATGATTAATAAGTTATTTTCAAAACTTTCATGCAAATAAATTATAATAATTATATTATAAATAAAATTAACTATTAGTTTTTATGCTTAATGCTTTTATTTATACTGAGTAGAATAATAGAATATTAATAATGCATATAAAACATGTTATATGTACTATACATTAACTTAATATGCAGAATTTTAATTTGCAAATAGATAGCTTGTTTAATACGCTTCTAATAGATGGAGAGCTCGGTTTTTAATTAGACGTGATAAAATTAATTACATGTCATATTAAAATTGTTCAGTATAAAAACTAAGTGCAAAGTACGGGCATTAAAAGTACACTTATTAAGTTGTTGACAGAAAAAATCATATTATTCTTGTTAATCACTACTAATATGAATGGCAGATATAGCGCAAATACTAATATGCAAATAGTCACCAACATTCTAAATAAACAACTTGTTATTTCTATAATTAATTAATTAATCAATAAATAAATTATTTATATTAAAAAAATATTTTTTTTTGTAAAAATGTTTTTGTGCAAATAACCTAGATAATGTAATTTATATAAAAATAATCGTTATTTTCTTAGTAAATAGCAACAAGATAAAAAGCGTTTGAGAAAAAATAATAATTAAATTTCTCTGTAATAAAATAAGCAATATAATTTCTATATTACACACGAAAAGTTAAATAGTTTACACTAGTTTGTAACCAGCAATCTAAATTATCTAATCATTGCTAAAATTGCGATAAAGTGTGACAAAAAATGTATAAACTTTATCTGCGGTAATAATCACATGCTCTTTTCTCGCCATGAATATATTGCTTGAATTTTATTGAATATAAAAAGAATTCGTATCTAATCATGCTGAATTATAAAAGTGCAAACGCGTCGCTATAGCGTAGAATACAATAAACTCTTTTCAATACTAGAGTCGATATAAAAGAGCGAAAAAGCGGCGAATTTGCTCTCATTTCTCGTTCGGCTCTCCAAACGCTAACATCTGATTACATCGGAGCAAAATATACTGTATATAAAGTGTAATCAGTTAGACTGTATAGTATGAAACGCGTTAATTAATGTACAAATTTAGCACATAATCAAACACTAAGTACAGACATTACACTGCTACATCCATTTCAATTAAATTAAATGTTAATCACATTTCTTTCAAACATTTTACGAGCTTATTTTTCTAAATTATACATTCTAATGTAAATTCTCGAATTTAATCAAGCTTAATAGTTAAAACCCAATTTATTCTATTTAAATTCTAGCTAGTTTAAACTAAACAATTATTTTAAAGCAAGTTTTAAATAATTAATATTTTAAGTAATTACACAAAAAACTTAAACATACACTAACATTAATTACATAGTTTAATTACATTAATTAATCAAGAAAAAAAGCTTTTCTATCATACTTATTAGCAAAACGTTTCGATTACTCGACTGTACAGTGTACATAGTGTAAATTTACACAGTTTAAAGCGGATGTCGAGCGGCTCGTATTTCCTACTATTGGCATAATCAGCCTACGCAATTTATTACTTACGCATGTGCGCTTGCTTAATTTTTGCAAACTATTGCATAAGCGCTGCATTTTACAAAATTAAAAAATAAAGTACGTATTACAAAAATACACTGTATAATTAGACAACTTACCATTGATAGACTCATTCATATCATTATCATTGATATCGAAGTCGTTTTCTTGAGATATCGACTTCGATCGTCGGTCGGACGGATCGCGCAGTTTGATGGCTATTAAAAAAGTACAATGCAAAATTATTATCCTCTTAGCAAATATTTTAAAAACTTTCCCCTACGAGATAACCTTGTAAGTTTAATAAAACAAAAATTATACACAGTAGAATTGCCGTAACATAATCGCCTAGTAACGAAACATTAGCGCCGAAACCCGATAGTCCCTATTATTCTAGATTGCTACACACATACGTAGTTTATAAAATATACAGTGTAAATATAAGCGTGTTTTTATTTCGAAAAAATTCAAACATGGTATTAAATTCGCGAAAAGCCCCGGACAGAGCTTACTCGACGTGTATATAAAATACTTTTTTTTCTCGAAAATATGTGTGATGTATAATTCTGTGTGTGTTATGTTTAGTTTAGTTTTTAGGCTAAAAACTTTTAGCTGTTTTTACACTGTTAGAATCTGCAGTACAAAAAATGTGATGATGTGTATTTTGAAATGTGTTATTTTCTTTTGTAGTTAGCAGAAATTTTTTTTTAAAAAGTAACATGACTAAAAACAATACTCACGATTCTGTTTGCTGTGAATATAACGCATTTGTTTGTATCTCCATTTGCAGCCGATGTTGTAATAGCAGTGAATGTGTTTGCATTCGTCTGCCATTTGGCATAACTTCTCGATTCTGTCGTCAAGAATACAATGGGAATCGAGAATTAAACACAAAATACAATCAAAAAAATAAATAAATAATAAATTAAAACTAAAAATACGAAAACTAACTAAACTATAAAACTAAAAATCTATATATAATTTACAATTGCATTTAATGCGAAAATACATGGCAATTTTACACTCGTCATTCTTAGCGACTAAGTTAAATTGAAAACACTTACTTAATGAGCCAGCTCGATTCTATTTACATGTACTGTATACGACTAGACCGTTAATTTATACGGTATAAAATAACGATTTCTCGTAGACTTTTGTAGAAGAATTGTATTTTTGTTGTTTGCTAGAGACGAGCGAACAGTATTCGATAATTATTTTCTGCTTTTGCAGCGCAAAAATTTATGCGCTTCCAGAAACATGTAAACAGTTTCTTATGTTTTTTTCTTCTGTCTGACTGCATACGAAATGAGCGTGGTAAAAACCTCGGCAACTCAAGCTATCGATTTTGCAAAACTGCGAAATGTCACACAACAGGAGCGTAAGCGGCTCTTATAAGTTATAACTGTTTAAAATGTTTGAATATTAAAATTTTATTATGTCTGCGGCATAATGAATAAGCGTGTTTATTTATGCTCATGATAAAAATACATGCAAATAGAAATACTGTACGGCATAAACATCGATCGAGGCATAGGCATGCATATATTCAGACATTTACACACACTGCATAATTTAAAGTGTATATGTAAACAAGAATATTTATGCTTTGATTTGCGCAAAAATAGTCGGCTTCGAACTTGTCATGTATATTTTGCTAACTGTTTATTACAAAAATAATAATGCTAAAAATAATGTAATTTATGCCGCAAACTTCAAAATAAATACAAGGCTCTTTAAGTGAAAGTGTAGTTTTAAATTTATATGTTACTATTTATTAATATCCTAAACATAATATAATATAAACATATTATTCTATCCTGTAAAAATTTTCCAAACACTAGATTTAATTTTTTTTAAAAATTACACTTGTTGTTATTATTTTATTATCTAACCGCCTACAATTTTACAAGCGTATAATTACGCCCGGGGAGTAACACAGCCTTTTTGCGCCAGACACGTGCTCGTTTCAATGTTGCGTGTAGATGTAGCATGCATATAATTAACGCAAGACATGAAACGCGAATATACTGTATATTTAAAATTTTTCTCTTAAATATCGATTGATAGACAAACTTATGATTAGACGCTATAATATGATTTGAATACGTAATTATCGATTAGAATGCCAGCATGCTAAAAATAAAAGTGCGCTATAATTAGTTGGATATTAACATGATATCCATGAGAATTAACTTTACACCTGATTGTTCTAAAGCTGCATATAAGATAAATTATACATAATACAGTATGATGCTTATTACTATAATTTTAATAAAAAACTTAATTATTATTTAAAATATTTTTTATTAATCTTATAGTACTGTATAAGTGTTCAGTCATTTAAAATTAATTTTAAATGTTAGCAATGTTAATTTATTACTATTATTAAACTAATTATATATAAGTATTATATAGAAATAATTTAAGTTATATTAATAATAAGTTATTATATTAAATTATTATTAATAACATAGACATAAATAGATTTTACACAGAATAATTGAAAATAATTTTAAATGAATATAGTTAGAGTAAGTTTTGAAAATATTCTATAAACTTGATAGGTTAAGCAGTGTATTTATACAGTAAAAAGGAGCAAAATTTCATTATAACACTCACCTCATAATCGGGTAGATATTAATTAAACAAATAGACAGATAAAATTTTGCATTTATATACTGTATATATTGGGCGCAGCGGAATAAGGGGAGCACAGACACACTCGACAAAACATGCAGTGCAAAAATTACATTTTGATAACATAAAAATATTTTCACCTGACTCATTGCACCTGAAACATATCATGTGGCTTTCTCTATTCAATCGATTACTAAAAAATTTTGTTGTTAAAATTTACAAGCAAGCATAAAAGAAGTAGAAAAATGTGGATAGTGAATTCAACCATATTTAATTTAAAAAACACACATTGCATCAAGAATACAATGGTGAAAATTACTAAATAGGTTAGCGTTTAAGCAGTGCAAATTGAACTGCACAATACAGTAAAGAATAACTCGGTAGAATAATTACCTATTTAGAATTATTATTTTACTGTGTAATTCGACTTGATAAATTTAAATTAGCAGCATTGTACAAATAACTACGAATAACTACTAATAACTATGAATTCACTTAGTTAGTAACAAGTATTAAATAGTATAAAGCATTTTATTTCAATGTATGTAAATTTTATATACTGCACATTTAATTATAGATAAATTCACATTTCATAAAATATTGTATATATTATACTGTACTACAACTCTCAATAGGCTCTCAATTAAGCGGTGTATTCATATTTATACTACATAGAAGGAATTTCAGCTAGGCCACGACAAACTTATTTGATGCGCTAATTTATATTTATTAAGTTTTATATACACAGATGGTTTTCGAATATAAAAACAGTGTAAAAACTTTTTCTGTAACAAGTATTCTTTTACACGTTAACGCTGGCAGTCGTTACGAAAAATTAGGTCAAATGAGTGGAAAAAAATTTTAATATAAAAATAACTGCTTTTCTCGTATTTGATATTTTATTTCCACTCAATCACACATAAACACACTGTACACACATATACACCCTATCACTCGGTGCTAAATTTGACAAATTATCATGTAACTAACAACATTCGCAGGCGATATTTAAAACTCACTCTTTTGCGCTCGAGATCCCAGTTGTGCACTGTATAATTTGATAGTTATACACTAGTTTTATGTTTAATGAAGATAATAGTTTGGAAATTGTTGTCAAAATTAATAATGCTAAAATTATTTGTTGTAAGACAACCGAAAAAAAAAACAATTATATTCAGTGCACTTTGTAGCCAAATTTATGTTTGATAAAATTTGCTAAAACACTTTCGAAACTCATATACACACGTTTAAATAAAAGTTTGCTGTTTTTAATACACCGTAGAATTTTGCGCTCACACTTTATACAGTCTAATGTCGCCGTTGAGTTGGAATTTACAGTTTGTTTTTACAAAACTGTAAACTAAGCCGAACTATCATATTCTTTATGCAAAAATCCAATTTAATTTAATATGTAATAATATTAGTTTTTTTATACGGTATAAAATATAATTAATGTCGTGAGAGAAAAAGTGTCTATATGAAAAATATAGTGTAATGACTAAAACACGCCATCAAATGGTGATTTTATACGAAAAAGAAATTGCTTATTTTTATTAATGTTTTATTAGACGTTTAATTGTTCGACTCATAAAAAATGTAAAATTATACTGTATTTTTATTTCTATTTATATCAGCGTTATTATCGCGAGTTTTTATATATTTGATAGTATCATTTATTCTATATAAATATGGTGCTATAAGAAATACCGGGTTAGTTGTATACACATGCTTTTTATCATCAATAAATTTTGTTGTAATAGGATCTGAGTCAGAAAATGCTGCAGTCTGATAACAATTTTTTTCTCTTTATTCGAGATCGAGATAAGTTTGCCAAGTGTATTTATACGAGCAATATGTTTTATTCTGCTCTATTCTCCGATATTGATTATAAATTAATTAAGGTTATACAATACATGCTTATCATGTTTTTAAAAAGTTTATAGATTAGTTTTTTGTTGAAATAGAATCCTATTTAATGACATTATAGCGTACTTTGTACTTTGCACAATTAGCTATATTAAAAATTTGTTTTTTCTATGCTGTATAAATTTATTTTAAAATTTTAATAATCCACAATTTTTAATATGGAATGTTTTATGTGAATAATAATTATTTTAGTTAGGTTTTAATCAATATTGTATCTATCTAGAAAATAATAAAAGTGCAATAATAACATAATATTATTTTATAACTTTGTACTGTTATTAATGTTTTTATAAAAGTTTATATTCAATCTAATTAAACAATAAAATAATAAATTAATTTTGCATTTCTATAAAATTATGCCACAATAATGAACTTTGTAAAGTTCTAATTCTAATCATGATAAAAATCTGTTTAAAATTTATAATGACGTTTATTTATAACTGTAATAATAAAATAAGCATTATAAAATAAAACAGATTATATTAATATCGCATTCTAAAATAATAAAATAATTTATAGATTACAAAAACAACATTTAATGTAAATATGGATATAATTTTACAATGCAAAAATAGTTTAATTAAAAAATTAATCATGATAGTTATTAGTAAAATTTAAAATCATAAACTCACATTGTTTTCATGCTCAACAAATTAATCAGCACAATTCACCAAATAGATACTGTGCAGCGCCTCTAATTATACGTTGTAATTGAATGATAATAGCAATTACGGATTTTTATTGCAAAATTCTATCTTGTTAATTTATCATCATAATGCGGTTATGATGTGATAAATCGCATGAACTTTTATTTTTGGTAAAAGCTACTGTGTTAATCAATTAACCGAGGCCTAATATCGATTAGGCTAAATGCCTCAACCAAAAATGTACATATTTTGCTACATGCCAAATTTTCCTCTTCCGATCAAAACTGGCATGTGCATTTATAGCAAAAAAGCAGCGTTGATAGAGTTGAACAGTCAATCGAGTACTCAAATTGAATTTTCTCGGAAACTAATTAAGCGATTAATTGACAGTTTGTTTGGCATTTAATTTATTGCCAATTGTTTTCCAATAGATTTTTCGTTTCGAATATATCCTCAATCCGGAGGATATTCATGATTAATTTAATTGCTATTTTGTAGTTGTGTTAAGTGATTTTCATTAATTTATATTGCTTATAAATATTGTCTGCATAA
This sequence comes from Metabelba pulverosa, assembly GCA_034697605.1. Taxonomy (NCBI): domain Eukaryota; kingdom Metazoa; phylum Arthropoda; class Arachnida; order Sarcoptiformes; family Damaeidae; genus Metabelba; species Metabelba pulverosa. The sequence goes on along the minus strand of JAQIXC010000573.1, from coordinate 11,681 downwards.
TGATTCAATGCTATAGAAATTTATTGTTTTATTTTTTGATTAAATGACAAATTATTTAAATACTTTTAAAAATATTTTTAAATTTATATTTTAATTTAATTATATAATTAATTATTTACTATTATAATTATTTATAGTAAAGTATATATTATTTATAATTTTATACAGTACCTTATTAAAATTACTATAAATATTTATTTTATCTTTTTTAATTTATATTATGTATTAAAAATAGTATTCATTTAACTACAGCTATTTTATCAAGTAATAAATAACGGTATATGCAGTCTGAAAAAATTTCAACTAAAATATTTCGTTTTTTAATAATAATAATGTCATGCAACTTACGTAAACAAAATTTAGATTGCTTAAAAATTGGCTACACGTGTACAGTACAAAATGCTTCGACAATAACATCCGAATCCAACACAGATTCGCAATAAACTTGCTAATACCGAATTGGTACTTAAGCGGAAACTTAAATATTTGCAATTTTATTTTGGGTGAATAATTTAAAACTCATATTTAAATTTACTCTTTTTTTCTATCAAAGTATTACGATTTTATCTAGTTTAAATTTTAAATAAACACATATTTTTTATTCATCATGCAGTAATATAACAAACCGGCATAATTTAAAACTTTTATACTTTCTAAACTTTAATTCATAATATATTTTTTTATGTACTAGATAAATTTTAAAACCTAATCATAATATTATCATGAATAATTAAAGTAAAGCTCCACGTGTAGATATAATTTTTATAGCTTTAAACCATTATATTTAATTAATATTAATATGCCAATTAATTGCCATTTTAAATAGTTTTCCTTTAAAATGCTCATAATAAAATCATTGATTGCTAATTTATAATTTAAGATATTTATCAAACACATTATTGAATCAATGTTAAAGTGTCAAGTTATATTAGTTTATTATACATATAAAATATTAACTAAATTATACTTAGTTTATTGTATAATGTATAATTTAAGCACAAAACAAATGAGCTTATTTACGACAAGTTTTTGATTATTATTAAGCCATGTTGAATTAATAAATCAGAAAGGTTATTGGGTTTATTAAATTGTTAGGAATAAAGTATTACTGTAAATATGAAATGTAATAATCTTGTGAACAATTGCAACAATTATTTGCAGTCAAAATATATTTATTACAATTATTACAAAAATATTCTGTATATTCATTACAACTTTGGCATGAAATTTATGAATCAAATAAATAATTTCATGTTAAAATGAAATAACAAGAAAAAATATTTGCGCAAATCTTTTCACGATAAACTATCACGAGACAATTTGCTCTCATAGCCATCGTATGAGCGAGATAATTCGATTTGTACTGTCAAGTACAAATTAAAAACATTACACACGTAATTTTGTTCTAACATTTCAAATTAAGCAAGTAGCAATTTTAATGTTATTAAAATTGTTTATTTTATTAATTTTATATTATAAATATTATTACTTATTAAATTATTAATTTATTTATGTATTTATATTATTTTATTTTATTATATTAAATAAATTTGATAAATTAACAAGTAAAATTTACTTACGAATGCGGTGACATTGAAGGCAAACTGGAATTTACTTCTTTAGCATGCAAGCTCTTTTCAATCATTAAATAACCATGAGTATTTCTCACGATGTAGCCAGAAACAACATTAATGAACAGTGTAAATTAATATCGTAATAATAAAAATCAGCGTTTCATTAATCAAGACAATCGGCAATCAATTCAATACGCAATACAAGTGATTGTTTCGAAACAAAAATAACAATTTCGTTAAATAACCATAAATTCCGACAAACATTAAAAACATTAATAAAAATTATAAACTAATTTAAATCTAATTAAATGATAAAACAAAAAAAATCTATTTTATCTTGTATTCAATTTCTAGCAAGATTGAATGAAGAAATAAAATTACAAGCACTTTTTCCGACTGCACAATTGAACAGTAGGCAAAATTGTTCATGTGCTTTTATACTCGAAAAGTGTTTATAAATTCTCGTTTAAATGCAATGATAAGAAGAAATATTTTATTTCAATCGAAAAAAAGCGATAACTTTCGCGAAATGATTAGACAAAACAGTGGAAAGAGTTTTGTCGCTCTTATCGATAGACTTACCGAAAAAAAAACGATTTATAAAACATTACAAAAATCTCAAAAAAATTTCGAAATTTACTCAATTCATAAACGAGAGCAATGTAGATGTTTTAAGCCAGTATAAAAATAAGTGGAAAATTCGGCCAATCTACAATTTAAATAAACAAATCCGAGCGACAAAACTGATAATTCAAAAATCAAAATCAAAAACATTTCATTCAATTTTCATATCATTTAATCCAAAAAAATGTTAATTTATATATAAATAAAATCATTTCCAAAAAACAATTTGAGAATTGAAACCTAAAATCACGAGTGAATTGATCACAAAATTGGAGTGAATTAAAGTAACATAACAAAATTAAATAAAAATTTCAGTTCAATAACCGGTATATCATATTCAATGTCGAAAACAGTGGAAAAAATCCGAAAATTTCCGTATTTTTTGGTAATTAAGACTTAGTATTAAATTAATAAAAAAATAAATATTTAATTCAAAAAAAAAATAATAAATAAAATGAATTAATATTTTGTGTGATTTTCGTAACAAAAACAAATAAAATTGTAATTAAAACTGTGTCTCGGCTTCGGCCCTCTTCGCCGATCGGCTCTCCGCCGGCTTGCGGTCGGTGTCAGGCGTCGCCGGCGGCGTCAGCTTCGGCGACGACCAGCTGCTCCAGAATGTGTTGACCGCCGAACTAATCGCCGATCGGGCGCTCGTGACGGCGCCGCCAACCGCCCTCGACGTCTGGACCACTGTTTGGTTGAGTTTTTTGTTTTGATTCGATTTGTTGTTTGAGTTGAAAATCCTTTTGTTTTTTCCCGAAATAAATATAAAAAATAATTTTAAAAACTAAACAAAAATATTGAAAAACTTTTTCATTTGTGTGCATACGTACTGAGAGAGCCGTAGCTTCATATCACTGACGGACAACTGGCCGCCGAACGGATGACCGGACGTGACCTCGAACACCGATGGGTGCGATTCGGCGCTCCAGAGCTTGTAGTTGTGTGTCGCGCGCCAGGCGCTCATGTAGTGCGCGTTGAATGATATGTAATCTCGCGATGACTCTAAACAGCATTTTAAAATGTCGTAAATTTTACCAAGATATAAATTTCGAAATAGAGCTAACCGTCCAATTCGGACGAGCGCAACATGTGCAGCAAGTAGATCTTGAACTGACAGCGAATCCACTCGTCGCTGCCCTCCCAGCCGGTGCCGTTCACGTAGTCGGAGCCCGAGTCGCCGTTCGCGTCGCCGTCCGGCCGAACACTTTTGCACAAATAGTCGGCGAATCGTAAGTCTTCGGTCGTTAGTGTGAGTTGTTTGCGGAGATCCGCGTCCAGTATATCGACTTTCCCGCCGTCTAACTGTGCGCACACCCAATACAATTAGTGAAAAATTAGTAACATGATACTTTATTAAACAAAGTGATTCGATTACTTCAACGATAACATCGAAAATGTCTTTTTTCTGTTTGAAGAGAAAGTTGGTGGCGCCGACCAGACAGCTGCGCACCCGGCAGTCGGTGAGTACGTCGAGGTACGTGAGCGAGAGGTACGGCTGTAAGTACGCGCCGCACGCGAACAACTGCAGCGGTAGACCGCACTCGTCGTCCGACAGCTTAAGTATGGGCGGCGTTTCGGCGCGCGGCGGCGTCTCGTCCTCGAGCCGATCGATGCGCTCGGGCTTCGGCTCGTAGCCCGTGTCGTAGAATATCGACTGCGCGGCCGGCGGCGGTCGGCGCTCGTCGCGCGCCGGCGACGACTTCGCCGAACTGTTCGCCGACTTTTCGCTCAATACTTCGTCGATCTCTTTGAGCAGATCGTCGTCGGAGTCGCCGTCCCGCGCGGCGCCGGCATCTACCGTCGGCGCCGCGTCGCTACTATCGGCTACGTCGACGGCGTCCGCTGTCGGCGCCGAATCACTAGTCACTGTTAAATCACAATTACTTTCATTGACTAAACACTCGTTTGTATCACAACTGATGTCCGCATTCGTCAGATTAGCGCCGATTTCGGGCAAACCCTTCGAACCGCTCGGTTCGGTCGTTAAGACATAAAACTCGTCCGAATTGGCCGCCAACTCGACTTCGGCGGACATCTGGCGCGCGTTCTTCGGCTGCACCGACACCGAGCAGTGGTGTAATCCCTTCTCGATGAGGCCGGGCATGAGAGAGCACAGGGAGAGGATGGCGACGCACAGCTCCTTAACCGGCGACTTGTAGAACAGGACTTTGCGCTCGAGTAATAAGAGTTTGAAGAGAACGACGATCTTGTGCTGGAATGTGACGACTAGGTCGCGCGGCGTGAGGCCGACGTACAGTTCGGGCGACTTCATGACCGCGGGAGTGAGTTGCTGGTTGAGGTTGTGGTAGGTCTCCTCCAGCAGCGCCACCTTCGAGAAGTCGAGTTCGCGGAAGTAGGCGTGCGTGATCATCTCGAGCTTGGCGCCGATCAGGCCGTACAGCGGCAGCCGCGACAGCACTACCACCGACTTCTGCACCGTTCCGCGCGTCACGTCCGACGTCCGCGCCAGTAGTTTCTGCGCAAAATAGAGTTTTTTATATTAATTATTCTATTATTTTATGAAATTTTTTTGTAATAATTGTTTGTTTTTATTATAATTAAAAATAATTACTATTAAAGTATAAATTAAATTAAAATTTAGTTTCTTTTTGTAACAAGTTATGCGAAACTGTGTAAATGTGGGTAAAATACAAACTTAAGTCGAAAAATAATACTGTATAAAGTTGTTGTATTTTAAGCATTGCTTAAATAAGAGAATAATAACTAATTATTGAAAACATTATTAAATTATTATCAAAAAACTTATAATTGATTTCAAACTAAAAACGCGAGTTTTGGCGTACATTGGCGTTGATCTGCCGATAGCAGGAAATGCCGTAAATGGTGCGGCTCTGGTCGGCCGCGTCGGACAAGTGGAAGTAAATGGCGTCGCGTTCGTGATTGTGCGAGCCGTCGGGCAGCGCGAGCGACGGCAACGTACGCCAGTGCGGCGGCAGTACAATGCAATCGGCGGCGACGGCGGGCGCGTCGTTCGGCGGCAGCGGCCGCGTCGCCGACCCGTTCGCCACCGATTCGGCGCCGCTTTTATCGCAAACATCGCTACCGCTCGCGACGTCCGTCGCGCCGCCAATCGGCGGATAACAGTATTCGACCTAAACGTGCGGATCAATTGACAAATATATTTAAAAATTAGTTTTGATTTTCAACTGAATTGAAGTTTTTTTTTTCGTTCATATGTTTGCACTTACGAGACATCCCTTCTTGTGGTGAAAGCCGACGACTATTAGGTGTAAAACAATCGATTCGTTTCCGCTTTTGTCACTCATTTAGATCACTATTTATGTGTTTTTGTAATTATTGTAAAATTTTTGTAATGTATTTATTAACGAAAATATTTTGCGAAAACATTTCTGCGTTTGTTGGCAACCATTGAACCGATAAGAACTGTGTAGAAAATAAATATAAATAAACATGTAACAACAACATTCGCTCTAGATACAGTAGCACACCCGTAGTAGTTATGCAATAATAATTAAAAACAAACGTTAATTAAAAATTATTTTAATACTAATTTATATATGATAGTTTATCTAGATTTATATTTATAAATTTAATAATTGCGCAATGTAAAATTATACAGTCCAGTATTAATTAATTTAATTTTAATTGTTTAATTGTATGTGTACATATAAAAAAAATATGTGAAGAGTGCTATCTATTGTTGAAGAATTTACAATGCATTTTTGTGTTGCGAAAACTGTCGAGACTTTCACGTGGAAAGCAACCTGTTAGATTTAAAACATATGCTATAAGTTTGACCAGGTACTATTATCTAGATACAATAAAACCTCTTGATAATTATTTAAAATATATACTGTATATTTTATAACTATTATTTAACTAATCAAAATGGATTTATATATTTTTAAAAAATAGTAAGCATAAAATAAAGTTTTTGCAATGCACTGAATATGGAATAGATTAGCAAAATTTTAACTGTTTAATTTAATTTATTTATACAGTGTATAGTATATTTAAATGAATCTTTATTTCAATTTTTAATTATATTCCGGGTAATATTTTATTTTACCTTTATTAACTGCAATCAATAATTTTAAATATGATTAATGCAATGATGATTCATTTTTGATATTTTAAATAAGGTAATAGTATAAATATCATTATTAAAGTGCTGTTATAAGTGCTGTATATTTTAACAGTATATTTCTAGAATGAAAAGTATGCGTTATAAAAATTAATATCTAGTTTTAATACGAAATTAACAAAAATTCTTTAACTATCTATAAATGTGTAAACAGATTCAAATTAATATTGAGATTTCTGATGATATATAAAACGAGCTATGATTATGTGAATTTCACAATAATTTACAATGTTTATAATTTGCAGATTTAATTTATTAAATATATGTTCATAATTATATTACTAATTAAAATTAATTTAATAATTAATACTAAATAAATGTGTATTTAATTAAAATAATATACAGTTTCTATTTTTAATTTACTTATTAACAAATAATAAAATTTAAATGTTAATAAACTTTTAATCTTATATTTATTTTTATAAATAAATCAATAGTAATATAAAACTCGTAACCTTGCATTTGATGATTTGACATTGGAATAATCATGATCATTATTTTAATGATTTATTAATTACTTACTGATTTTATTTATAATTTATATTTAGAAATTTAAATATTAATGTAGATTTTATTGTATTTACTGTTTTAGAAATTACAGTGTAATGATTTATCTTAAATAAGTTTACAATGAATACACAGTACACGTTTGCATTATTATAATATTTATTTATACAAAAAATAAAAGTATTTATGTTAATATTTTAGCTAGATTTATTTATAAACATAAAAATTGTGCATTATTCTAAATTTAAATACTGTATATCATATATATTTTATATTTGTTAAAAATATAATAAACTCAATTTTTGCATTCAACCAAGATGAGTTTTACAAATTATGTAAAAAATAAAAATATTATACATAAATGGGAGAACTACAAAGATAAATTAAGCAATGAGACACTCGCCGTTATATTTGTGGATAGATTTATGTCGAAAAACCATCTGTACATTATAGGCGACGTTGACAGCTATATGTCGGGCGTATGGGAGCGGCGGCGCAAAGCTCTGGTTCTTATTCAGGCGTCGGCCGTCCTATTGACTGCATTGCGATTCGGGATATCGGCGCTAATACACAGCCAACGGATTCGGGAACTGACGTGCGATCCGAGCTATTTGTTGGGCGACCCGACGCTCATCGCATCGACGCTAACAACGTTCGCCATAAACATACTGTCCATATCACTGGTCGTCAACTACCAAGTTCTCACACAAACCGCTCATTTATTCAAATTCTTACATGCCTTAAAACACAAACAATTAAAATATACGTTAAGCCGATACTATCGCCGAAAATTTGGCATGATAGTTAATTTACTAAGCAAGATAATTGAGCCAACCTATTGGTTCAATGTGTTGTTTATATCAAGTATATTCTCTATTATGACATTGTTGTTTTATCTAGATCCAAGTTCGGAAATTTCTATCTATGCGCTAATTTTTTGGAGTTATGTTTTAGTATTGTTTTTATTGCAAGCGTTCGGTATTCTATGGCTCGGCTTCTATGCGTGGATTATATCCGCTCTGTATCTGAAGTACGCGTTTCGCGAAGTGAACGCTCGGATCGGGTTATGTGTTCGTCGAGCGAACGCACGGCTACTGATGCGCGCTATCGATGAACACAATTACGCCGAACGGCTGACCCGCGACTGCAATCACACGTTCCGTTGCATTGTATTCATTATCTACTTTATCGGAACCACGGGTTTTCAGCATGTTCTATTTATGGCCCATAAGCATGATACATCAATATACGGCCGAATTATGGCTTTGATTATATTTACCATTTGTTTTAGTGCCGTTCTTTATATGAATATAATGAGCACTTGGATCAGTACGGCTGCACATGAGGTGTATCCACAGCTCTACCGGTTCCTCGCAAACGGCTATTCCATGCAATCGAGACATCGGATGAAGATCTCGGCGTTCATTGAGAAGCTGTCCGGCCGTGAGATCGGATACTATTGCTATGACTTGTTTCCGATGAATAACTACGAGTTCTATCAATACCTCTATATTTGTGGTCAAAATTATTTCTTAATAATGAGTTTATTTGAATAGTATGTTAGAATTTATCAAGGTGATATATAATTTTGCATATTTGATAACATCATTATGATTTGAACCATTTTATATAGTGGAATGAATATCTAATTATTAAAATAATCTAGTAAATTAAAAATTAGGCTAAATGAATTTGTTATTATATTTGAGAAATTTAATGTTTAATACAATTATATGTATAGCTTATACAGTATAAGCGATCAATTATTTATTTAATTAAAAAAAATTTTTATCTTGTATATATTATTCTAAATTATTATAAAATTAAATAATTATTACTGATTAGTGATTATTAATTTTTAAAAATATCTCTACCCTTTTTGTAAAAGAATAAAGGTAATATATAATTTCATGTGGAACCAGCCACCCACCCCACCCCCAAACTAAAAAATAATAATTAATATTGATTTTATTGTATTTTTACTATATAGTTTGTGTTATTACATTAATGTTAAGTTATAAAAAGAAGTTTTACATACAGTATATTTTACATTTCTTAATTATGTTGATAGTTTAATGCAAGATAAACTCTTGCACAATATCTTTTATATTATATTATTCTTAATTTGTTTTTACAGTTCAAGTTGTAAATGTATTTTCAATTATTTTATTATTAATAATTTTCATTTATACATATATATATTAAAACATTACACTTATCCAGTTATAATTAATGTATTATATGATAATTGTGTAATAAGTTTATTGCTACTTAAGCAAACAATACAATAATTAATAACTAATTATTCTTTAAACTTGTTTACGTCAATAATATTTATTCATTTATATTTCTACTTATATAAGTTAGTAATAATAAATTCGTATTAGTAATAATTAATTTAACATTTAGCAAATATTATTAACGTATTAAATTTAAGCATTTTCTAAAAAATTATTATTGTTAACAATAATAGAATGGCTATTATTAATGATGAGTTGAAATTAAATCAATTATTGCCAAAGAGTTTGCGTTTGAGTACCGCTGGAAAGCATTTCTATAGAATCGGATTATCTCTATATCCGAACGGATGTACTCATAGACGCAAACTATTTCATCCGAAACTCTTATTTACAATATATTTGATTTATTTAATTCATAGCGTATTTTCAATTATATTATTGAATAAATATAAACACATATTTTTGTACATTGGTGAATTTAGTTATTATTTAAATATTAAAACGCCTTTTAATCTAATGTTTGGATTTTCGGTATTAACGGCAATACTGACGCAACTAATCCATTACTACGCCTATAGATGTGATATTCGTCCGACATATCTACGAGTGTTTGATGTGATGTCTGGCGTTATTTCGCCCATAGATTGCGGTCTTAATGACGAGAAGATTGTGTTAACTTTACGAAAGCGGATAAAATATGCATTTTTATTCTGCGATTATACCTTGATTATGATACGAATAATTGCATTTAGCATCTCATTCTACGTATATTTAACTAAATCAAACATTGTGGTTTTGCTATTAATTGGCTTGCCCCATTCTATCATGCTAATGCTAGCAACAATTTATACAAGTAAATTATTATTGTATCAAATAGTATATTATTGTTTAATTACATTGTACTTAAAACTAAAACTACAACAAACTAATGGTAATTTAATTGCTCTATGCCAAAATATTAGTAAATTACAGCGTGTTAGCTTTAACAATATTATTAGTTCTCTATATTTAATATACTTAGAAATTAATGAATATAATCAAAGTATTTGGTCAAAGATATTAGGAATACTTTGGGTGTTATTTTCAACAATAGTTGTATTGTTTATATACATGTTAATATTCAGCAATCAAACGTTCTTAGTAATCAAAGCAATGCTTTTAATCATGGTAATAGTGGAAATCATAATTCTATTACTGCTCATCGAGTCGTCCGCTTCCGTGCATTTGGAGACTAAGAAGACCTATAAGTTGTTGTCGTCTTATAAGTTGCGATACATTCGGCGCTCGACTAAAGTACCGGTTCTTCGTATGGCCAGACATGCGCTTAAAGTAATGCGTTTTTATAATTACATATAAATATAATTTTTTTAAATTAAATAATATTTTAGTTTCAATTGCTTTACGAACGACTCGGTAATAGTTACGGTAACGGAATCGGGTTTTCATGTTATAAGTGGTTTATTATTGATTACTTTCGCGGTTATGAGGTATTAATTAATCGATTCATACTTAACTACATATAAATTTAATTATTTAATAAATATTGTATACGTATTATAGATTATTGCATTTACGGCTATACTATTAATAAAATCAATTCAATTTGAGTTTGATATTTAAATAAATTAAGCAGTGTAATAGCACACAAATAATAATTACATAAGAGCGCAAGAAATCTCATATATTTGTTACACTTAAAACTAATATAAGCATAATAAGATTTATTATTTATAATTATATCAGATTACAATGTTACTAAATTACATCAATATGTTTCCAACATTCAATATTATACATTAATCTGAACCTTTATTAAAATGTAAATATAAAACTAATTTCCCCATTATTATTTTGATCAATTATTATCACATTCTCGATTTATAAAATAACATTTTACTTTCCATAAACTTTCTAAATATAATGTATTTTATAATTTATCCGCGCGTTTGATCTAGAATTTAGCAAATCAAATCTAATCCTCTTTGACTGCAGTTGCATATATGACGTATTAATTCAATACAATATTAATTTTTAATATAAATTCTAAAATACTTATTATAAAAATTAAGCAATAAATTAACAAAATTAAGTAATAAAATAATTTTTTTAAAATCGTAACTAAAATAATAAATCATTAAAAATTATATAAATATAAAATATTATTATCAAATAAAATTTTAAAACTAATGACACAAGATGAATTATGTTTGAATAAAATTTGCTATTTTAGATTTACTAGACTCATTCGTATATAAAATGTACAATAGCGATAACTAGCAAGGTTGTTTATCAAAATACTTTGTAGCAATGAGTGAAAAATACTGGCTTGATAAAGTAAAGCGCCTGGGCACGTTTTCGAAAGAGGAACAAGCAATTAGACGGTTAGAAGTGTTCGCGCGAAACGCGTTTCTAATGATACACAAGACGTTCGACGATTACGCGACTCGAAGCGTCCAAATGAATAGAAAGCGAGTAATCATTGCATTCGTATTCCGAGCAATACTACTAATCGTTGGCCTCAAGTACGGACTCTCGGCTATCGTTAACACCGTTTCGATTCGCGAGATCGTGTGTGACACGCATTACATTCTAGGTTTGTACAGT
>JAQIXC010000572.1:0-23471 GCA_034697605.1 Metabelba pulverosa | reverse complement strand
GGATAGATATTTAATATTAAAAGGATAATAATTTACTTATAAGGTAATTTAAGAATGCACCTGCATATCTAGTTTTAGATAAGATACTTTTGAGGATTTTGAGTATTGAGGTAAATGAGTATTGAGTCAAATGAGCATGAGGATTTCAAGACTGAGGTAAATAAGTCTGAGGAAAACGAGTTTGAGCATTTTAAGCTGATACCCCAGTGCTGCCTCTTGAGCGGCACATCCATTGCGTGAATGCGCGCCAACTTTGACATCACTTCCCGAACGAGTTTCGGCTCTTTCTGTTCGTTCACTTGAAATAAGTGATTCTATTATTTAAAATAAAACACTAATATTTAAAAATAATATTAAACTTTCTTTTAAACTGTATACAGTATAATGTATAAACTTACAAAGCAATAAAAATGATAAATTTGTTAAATTGTAGAAATAAAAAATAAATGCTAAATTATTTTTATTTATTTAATAAACAAGATAATAAGCATGCTAAGAATAAACATAATAAATAGGCATTATTTGCAATGACGAGATAAAAACGGTTTAACTTTTCAATTAATAAAATAAAATAAATAATCAAATCATATAATCAACAAATAATCATATTTAAATAACTTATATCTAAAGCAATATACTCATATAATATTTGTTTTAATTTATGAGTATTAAACCATTTAAATATTTTAATACATATTAAATCCTATACCTGATAGTAGGCCTGGATCTGTCCGCCTTCGAACAGCCCATATATCTTCGGTCCGACACCGGTCTCGGAGACCATTAGAGCGATGACTACATCAGTGAGTCTTTCGTTATCTTTAAACAACTTCTGGCCGTAGAGACGGATCGCCACCTCTTGTGGCACTGAATCCGAATCAACGTTCCGCTCAATAACACCGCAATAGTAGAGCTGATTAGTCATTCCGCCGCTAATCCGTCGCACTTCGACGGTGTCGACCGTCTGGTGCCGCCACTCGCCGGCCAAGTAGTCGACGCACAGCTGAAGACATCGCTCTTTGATGTCGACCGGAGTCTCGCCTTTAGTCAGGTTTTCTAAGTCTAGTTTTATATCCAAATTCACGTCATCTTCGCCCGACATTCTTACTACCAAGTACAATTTTTGTTAAATTTCAATTCAATTAATAATAAATACAACTACCTACATTGCGGAAATATTCTGATTTTTATTAAATTAAAATCTATACTAACAGGTATGATTTTGACTTTTCAATGCCAAATTTTACCTGTACGATAGCGTGATATTAAAAATGGATTGTTAATTATGTTAAAGTTTACTGAGAATTACATTTTAAAAATGTTTAGTATTTTATATTTATTTAATCGTGCTTTTTTATTGAAAATTGTTTGGAAACAAAATTTACATAACAATGCAAATTATGCATTTTTTTCAATAATTTAAATTATTGTATTGCATAACTTAAAAAACAAAATTATTCATGCAATATGATTTTAGCATGGCTAAGACAAAGAAATCAATTTAATCGCAGCCGCAGATTACTATGTGTCTTAATATAGTAAAATGTTGAAATTTTTTTACCCAGTTAGTAAATCATTCTTTTGTTTTATAAATTTAATATTGTTTTGGCGTAAATTATATTTAAAATAAATATCTGAAAATAAAATATAAACCATGTTTAACTTACGCAGCTTTGAACTGGTTGATATCAACTTTGAAAATAATAGCCGTTTTAATGAAGCAATGTAGAATAAATTGATTCAGTTTGAGACACATTTTAGACTTTATTATTTTCTTTATAATTAATGACTTTTATTTTATAAAATTTTTAAGTTATAGTTTTGTTTTTCTTATTAAACTTATACTGAATATAAAAACTAAAATCTAATACTTTATTTTATACCAGGTATACTTTATAATAAGAAAAACGAATGAGTTTTTTCATAGCCAATGATATTATATGATCTGTACAGTTTTATAATATGAGCACAGTTAGCAGTAATTTTAATTGCTTTCGATTTTTATTTTTTTAAAATAATAACTAATAATATAATTTATTGCAGAAAATTTAGTAATGTATAATATTGCATATTTTCAAACTTTATACAGGTTAAACAATAAATTAAAACATTATTCGTCAAAATTAGCATGTAGCAATTCGTTGAACGACGTGTACGAGTCGGTGGTGACAAAGCGGCCGAGAGGTTCGCGTAAGATATCATCGCCGTCGGGTGTGCGCGCGTTAAAGAGTTGGTCGTCTAAATGTAGCATGTAGCGATCTGTAGGCAGCCACATATTGCACAGTTCGGCGACCAGCGGACTGCCGTCCATATAGACCTTATTCGGTCGGCCGGCCGGAGTAGCAAAGAACTGGTGAAACACGTGTTCGTGCAAACACGTGATGTGATGGTTGGCGGTCAGGTAGAGCGTGATTCGCGCGTTTCGGTTCACTTCAAACGACGAGCTCTCAAACGACTGCAGATTTAGTTGATTTGAGTCCAAACTGATGACCAACTCGTCGCCCGACGGCTGCGTAAACGTAAACGCATTCGAGGCGACGGTTTTGATCACGTTATGCGATAAATCGAGCTTGTTCAAATCTGTATTGGGTACATTGAATTGTTTGGTAATGTTTGAACAAAGTAATTATTGGTGTGTAGGTACGTGTGAGTGCGGCGAAGGCATTCTGGCCGATGGTTTGCAGAACACTGGGTCCGGTGCTCGTAATCTCAATGTTGCGCAGATCCGTCTGCTGATTGCCGTTGAAAGCATTGTCGGACACTTCGGTCAGACGGCTGTCCCGAATGCTTACCGATTGCAATGACGTGAAACTTCGCAATACGTCGAACACATTGCAGCCCTTTTTGGTGCTATTTAGGCATTATTTTATACCATTATATATTGTATAAGTTATTTAAACAGTAGAAAATTATGCATGCTACATAGCTATGATAGAAACAATTTAATTTATTGTAAACCTGCAAAATTCTGTATTTTTACTAGCTAAAATTAAAATTACTGCTTGTTTATTAAAGTGAAAATTAGAAACGCGTGTAACTTACGAATAGTCAAACAATAGTCAAAATACGAATGCAGCAAAAATAGCATGTCACTCACCTCAACGGCGTTGACTGAGCATAAAAGTGCCAGGTGAATTGGCGTTCACCCATAAAGGCGAGCGGTTCGATGCACGTGAGCCGTTCGCACAAGAGGTGGATCTCTCGGAACACAACGCCAGCGAAGATCGAGTTCTCGAGCTTTTTGATGGAAGTGCTGTGAAGAGTGAAAACGTCGAACTGGCAATCGCCCGGTCGGGCGCCGGCGTTGATAATCTCGAACACGGTTTTCAACTGCGACTCGAAGTCCGGTTCGTCCGATTGGCAGTCGATTTTGCCGTCGGCGCACGTGCACCATGGTGCTATCTTCGCCCGCTCCGGACACGGCGAACATGCCTCGCCCACCGCGAACATTATTGCCAAAACTGCTCAAGTGTGAAATTAGCGTGTTAGGATAATATACCAATGTAATTATTATATTTTCGATACCTATTATACAATACATATTTGTACTAGATTAACAAGTCAAAATAAGTTTTATTTAATATATTGAAATTTTAATTTGATTTTTTATTTGATTAAATTTTTTTATGTTTGCGTTTTTGTTTCAATCGATTATTATTTAGTGCATTCATTCGATATTTATATGCAAATAGTCTCTTATGTTCGCTTCTAACTATCATTATAATATATGTAGATAAAAATTTCACGTTTATCTTGCAAATTTATCAATTCTGAAAATATTAATTTATAAAACTAAATAGAATTAAGATCAATTGTGTAAACGCGTGCTTGATTATCTACCCCATATATATTTACCTTGAATTTTGCTTTTCTTGTGAAAATTAATTCGTTCTACACATACATAAAACGAGAATATAAACCAAAATTAAGTTGTAGCAATCTAAATATAATGCTAAAGCATTCATATTTTATCAAAATTACTAATAATAGTTAGTTTACCAATAATGTATTTCCAAATATAATCTAGTTGTTAAATTATATTTTACTTGTATCTTGTAAATTGCTACTTTATCAGGTCACATTTTATTTTTAATAGCTTTGATGGCTGCAAGCAAAGAAAAGGTATATATATATTCAATCTTATCCCACCCACCCACCCACCCCATAAATCATAAATAAGCATAAATCTGTATATAAATAAATAAATAAATTTATTAAAATAAAATAAAATTTATATAATCTAGCAAGTCAAAATATGAAAATAAAAACTAAAATCTAATTTTAGTTAAACATTTTAACTTTTATTAACTAATTTAGAAATTTATCTGTATTATTAGTGACAGGTGCAAACAAGGTGTAAATGCAGGTTTGACTCATTCTGAGTGTTTAATCACTTTTCAGGGTTTCAGCCATTTGAAGGTCTCAGCTATATCGCTGGTCATGAGTCGGACGTAGGCTATTAGTCAGTCGTGACATAGAAACCTATTTAAGGATTGAATGCCTGCTATTGATTGTTGAGTTGTGGAGATGTGTTAGTCGAGTGCACGTCGGACTCGAGAGCTCCGGCTCTACGAGTCGACTACTGTCTGTGTGCACTCCATGTTATTCTAGTCAATAAAAGAGATCTCAGTTAACATCAAACATTGTGTTCAGTTATTCCTCCACCAGTTCTCTGCAGCTCATCCCAGATCCAGTGATCGGATCTGTTGTCGTGTACGTCGGCGACGGTGTGGTACACGTCCGCAATACCGACGCTTACGCATACGACAAAGTTATAAAATATTGATTTTTCTCAAATAGGTTTATCAAACTTTATAAACATCTGATGTATTAGTTTATACGTTTTTAACATTTTATTTTTGTAATAGGTAGTTTTTTGTTTTAATTAAATTCTTAATTAACACAAATAAAAAACTTTTAATTATACATTGAATATATAATATAATTATACAGATAATAAAATTGAGATTACTCATTACATCTAGTCATTATTAATGCTCAATATAATATAAATTAATATATTAAATTAAAAATAATTTATCTTAAAAATATTTAGCTTTATAAATTAAACTGATATGTTTAATCAAAAGTTTATTAATCTATAAATTATTTTTTAATTTATTTCATTAAAAACAATAAAACTAAAGTAAATATATTTACTAATCAAAAATACAGCATATTAAATATAGACTAAAAAGCAAACTTACAAATTTTATTAAATAGCTTAAATAAAATAAAGTTTATTGATCTTGATTTTTTTCTTTATATTTTGTTATTGCTCTATGTTTAAAAATTAATAGCCTATAAAAGCATGATGTAATTATTTAATATATAATATATTTTAGAATTAATTAAAAATGAATTTTAACAAGTTCATCACGCTCACCATTTATGTATTTTGCTGTAAGTTAACATAGTTTAAATATATTAATTTTAATATAAAGTAATAGTAATTGAACACTATGATATTATTAATTATCTCGCTTAGTTTACTTGAAAATAAAAGCTCATGCAAGACAAGGTACTAACACTATTATTTTTAAAAATAATAAATATTGCACATATAAAGTATATAAACCAGTTGTCATAGGAATTTGGCCCACGTTGCACCCGCGAGTTATCATTCTTATTCAATAGAGGACATCAAGATGAACAACATTTGTATGAGTGAAAAGTTTGCAGGGCCAATAGTTTGCCCGCTAGAGGGCTCTAAAGTATGGAATTTCAAAGTTGGAATATATGACATATATACATCAAATCCTACTAAATCGACCATGCTGATAACGAATATGACATCAGATTTGAGCTAAATCATCAAACAAAAAAGTTGCACTTGATAAAGTAGATAAATCAACTATAATTGCGGTATAACTTGAAAACTATTAACGATACGGCATTTTAACATTCACCATTCAACTCAGAATGTTTTTTTCAAATGGAAAACACGTATAATTTTGATTTTTAATTTTTGATTTTTTAATTTTAATTTTAGGACGTTATTTTTGGTAAAAATTAAAAATTAAAATTATATACGTTTTCCGATTGGAAAAAACATTCTGAGTTGAATGGTGAATGTTAAAATGCCGTAGCGTTAATAGTTTTCAAGTTATATCGCAATTATAGTTGATTTATCTACTTTTTCAAGTGCAACTTTTTTGTTTAATGAGATAGCTCAAATCTGATATTATATATGTAATCAGCATGGTCGATTTAGTAGGATTTCATGTATATATGTCATATATTACGTCTTTGAAATTCCATATTTTAGAGCCCTCTAGCGGGCAAATTATTGGCCCTGCAAACTTTTCACTCATACAAATGTTGTTCATCTTGATGTCCTCTATTGAATAAAAATGATAACTCGCGGGTGCAACGTGGGCCAAATTCCTATGACAACTGGTTTATATACTTTACAAATCTAAAACTGAGTACAGAATTTCTGGGTTATTACATGATCGACAATTGCGAGGGCAAATATGCGGCCAATTACACCTTGATCACTCAGTGGTCGCGCGACGATTTCTGCTTGTTACAAAGCACTGAGCCGATATATTCGGGTGTAAATTGGTTAATTCAACACGTATCGCATGGACAAACCTTGGTGAATACACTGCAATCTTTAGCTAGCTCAATCTGGCCAGCGGGTGGTGAGATAATTTTGAAATAAACTATAATTCAATTTTTATGCATAATTTATACAGTTTATACAAAATATTTATTACGTTTATAGCTTATGAACAGTTGGAAACTTTATCTCTGGTAGTGAGCGGACCACTGGAGGGCCGGTATGTCTACAAAAAGAATATCTATTTACATGAGGCGTATCTGAAGAAGTGTTCGTCGGTTTTGGGCTATTCATACGTTACGGCCAAAAGTCTCAACTATTTAATCGCCGATAAGCTCGATGTGAATGTCCTGTTGTCGCCGACCGGCGCTTACGAAGCGTTCAGAAAGGGCTGCAATACTCAGTGCACCGGAAGTGTCTATATTGTCTAGAAATTGTAATGATCAATAATTTATTTTATGTAATATTTATTTATTTATTATTAATGGGACTGCATTAATTATATTCTTTAGTTTTGTAAATAGTATTTATCCTTAACAATCATCTTGGTTTATGTTAAATTAATTGGCAAAGGAATGATGTTAATATTTTTATATTTTTAAAATATAAATTATGACATTGTAAAAATATAGTTAAAATTATTAAATTGTTTATTCTTATTGAAATTATTAATGTCTTAGCCTAATAAATTATTATATATAAACCATAAATAATGAGTTATTAAACAATATTTTGCATAAGAAAATTAACTAAATTTTACTTGTTAACTTGTATAAACATATATTTTTTATTAAATTTATTTTATAACAAGTATTTATAAATAGATGAAATATTTATTAATTCACATATTTATTTTATTAATAAAAACTATAAAGTTATTATTATAATAATATTAATAGTAAATAATAATAGTTACTATTTATGACAATTATTTCAATCTATAATTAAGATTACCATTTTTATATGAAATACAATTCAATCAAAAATATGAACAAGGTATACAAATTTGAACGAGATAGTTTTATCCGATTTATTCATATAATAGTTGTCTTCGCAATCACGTGCGACGACCGTCAGATTGATAGCCTTATTCACCGAACCGGTCAACCGGTACTCGCGTTTCACAATTTGCCGCAATTTGTCCGTCACATCCATACAGCCATTCACGTCACCCCTCTTCAGCTGCCGTTCCTCATTCAGTGTCTCTCTCAAACGATTGACACCGAAATCAGCCTCCGAGCCCACGTAGTACGGGTGCTGGTTGTACGGCCACGACTCGGGCGGCAGATTGATGTAGAAGTCGAAAATTGCTTTATTTAGATTAAACATGTTGTACTGCATGGTAAAGCGCACACGCGATAGATAGTCGGCATCTTTGACTAGATCTTCAAATAGTGTGGCCGTTCTCGCCGTCAGATTCTTAACAACCGATGGGTTGTCAAACCCGAGCGTCAGATCATTGGTCGCATTCTCGAGCTTTACGTCAACCGTCACTTCGGGCAGAGTATCGGTCGGAACGACTCGTTCGCCCGGTATGTATGAGTCGTAGTCGTAGTTCAAACGAGTAGTGTTGAGAAATTCGCGCACCCGTACGGACACGTGCTTTCCGTTTTCGTCGAAAAAGCCGAATTTCTGGTCACCGAACTGTTTATCCTTAGGCATAACGCCACCCAAACGCACCCACGACTGCCATATCCGGTCGACCTGCGCGTGATGTGCGTAAAATATCGGGTCGAGCGGCGCTATGAAGACGTCGGACATCAGGCCATTCCCGCCGCCGGTGTACACGTGAACAGTCGCGTGCGGCCGTATATTTAATAGGCCTGTGTTTTTACAGTTTAATGTAGCATTATAATGTAGATTAATTAGACTTGATATTTTAAACAGATTGCTAGTTAATTATTTAAAATAATTATTTTAGCATAATAAATTTAAAATTAATTTTATAAATCAGAGCAAATTTTGTATGCAAGCTCATTAATAATTATTTATTATGAAATGTTTAGCAAATAAACATGATAATAAAAGTCTAAGATAACTTACTATTGGTATTGCCGGAGAACATGGGCCGATCAACTCGGCCGCCATCGAAACCGTGACAGACGTTCAACTCATTACCCGTTTTATTAATAGCGAAAAATCGTGAGCGAAGTGCGCCGTAAGCGTCGGTTACCTCCGCTCTGATAGCTTTGCCGCGATTACAGGCCTTACAGCGCAGCGGAGTATAGAGCGGATTCAGGGCCTCGTCGGCCGGTATTCGATACGCCTCGGGAACGGAACGCTCGTTGTCCGGCGCGCTGTACGCCCAGTACGGGAGCGATAGATTGGGATCATTGGCCGCTTTGCGGAGAATACGTTCGAAGAAATAGATGTACATCCGGTGCCAAACGAGGAACCAGTAGTGCGTGTGTTGGCCCGTGTGCCAGCCATAGCGCGCTATTATCTCGTTGTCGAGTTCGCTGCTCTCGTTATACTTGGGCCACGAGTGCACGTAGGCTTGGTAGGTGAAGCCGGTCGGGTCGTACAGGTTCGCTTTGGAGCGCTCGCGCATTACACGTATGCCGCGTCGTAATGACTCCCATTCCCCTGCGGTGACGCGTTTGGCGTTTTTGCGAATGTATGGCCGGCCGGTCAGCTGAAGCGCCGGCACTACAAACAGTATTATCAGTAGTGTTCTTAAGAGCTGTAATAAATTATAGTTTAAGTATTAAATATTAAATTATCATCATTCTCTATTTCTAACCATAATGTTTGCTGACTGATATAATATGTCTATCAACATTGATACTTTTTAAAATTGGCAAATAGCAGCTGGCAACAGTATTTAACCATGATAAGTTTTGCCTATAAAAAATAAGTTTTAAAACAATTAATCGATATAAAAAACTAGCAATCTTTTCAATCAATTAAAAAAATTTCTAACTATTTTTATTTGTATATTTTTTTTATAAATTATTGTAGATAAAAACAAAATTGTACATTATAAATAAATATCTAAGAATGCCAAGCAAAATTCTCCAGGTTATTATATTTATTAAAATATAACCAAAAATATACACTAATATTGACGTTTAACAACCATAAATCAATTATATTTGCGCTATATTATGGAAATTAGAATTCAATCGAAAATATAAACAAGGTAGACAAACTCGAACGAGATCATTTTATCCAATCCATTCATATGGTAATTGTCTTCGCAATCACGCTGGGTATTAATATTTGGCTTGTCCATTAGAATTTTAGAAAATAACAAGTAATAATCTAAAAAAATAAATAGAATTTCATTTAAATATTTAAAAATAACTTGCTTGTAAGTGTTATATTTTAAGTTATTGTTATAGATTTATGTGTTACAGTTAATTTACCAAGGTTTAGAGAGAATTTACTAATTTTAAACGTGGCAATTTATTATAGAAAGAATTTTTGCAAAAATACATAGTGCAGTAACATGGTGAAATTTAGATATTTAAATTTCAAATTTAATTATGGCAAATGAATATATTAATTAAGCTAGCATGCGAAATTATAGTCGAGATATTTTTATGCTTCAGGTGCAGTTACGCTCCGGTCTACAACGCCCGCATTCGAGACGGCTTTGGCGAACGCCCAGGTAGATGAGCCGAGAGCGCACTTGGACGCACATCGGCCCCTGACCTCGACGTCAAACAACAGGCCAGTCAAACCACTAAAGCCGCCGCCACCTCTACAGCCGTTCTGGTCATTCGCTTTGAAGATAGCGGCGCCCCAGAGGACATCGCCCGAACAAATACCGCCGATTATAACACCGCACGTTGTATATGCGAGATTACCTGCAACAAATAAACAAGCATGGTTATATTTAAGTAATATTCCCCTAAGTTTCGTATATGCGCTACCATTGTTGTAGCTATCGATAAGCGTATTATTGCCGACGGTAAGTGTTTTGGTACTTTGGCCGCCATAACCGCCGCGAATGACCGCGCCGTAGGCTATGGTAATGTTGTTGTTGACTACGACGCCGTGACACGTGACCGGCAATTCGCCGCTGTCCCGCAAGCTGATCGACTTGAGTCGGGAGCCCGCGTCGCACACCAGGGTTGTTGCGTGCGCGAGGCTGACGGTGACGATCGGCGTGATTGCTTGTGTGCCATGTTACATAAAAGATAGTTTTGACAAGAAACATACATGTTATATTAAGAGCTTTTGTAAATTAACGTCTTACGTATACCGACAGTCCGGGCCTTGGGCAATTCTGAAATGCATCAAATTGCAACGTGTTACAATATGACAAATGGTTATACATGTGAATATGTATTTACGGCACTGTTTCTCTGGTCGCGGCGCCGAAGGATATTCGGCCTTCAATGCCCAGTCGTATTCGGGCGGCGGCGCCGCCATTCGTTGTCGACTCAATGCGATTGAGCAGAGAATTACTGCAATCATTGCGGACTTCATATTCAATATTCGACTTAATTAGTACATAAATAATACATGGCAATCACTAACACTCAGCCTTTATGCATAAAATATACATAAAAATAAGATATAAATATGTTACAACATCAATTAGAATAAACTAGTTCAATTAAATATTTGCAAAACATTATATATAAATTGAGTGTTTTATCGTTACATATGAACATTATAATTTTACTACAAAACAAAAAATGTATTTAACGTACACATTCATGATAATATTAAGCAAAATTTATATCTTTAGTGTATGCGCCAAGATATAAATTTGCAAACTCCTACACTTGGTTGTGTACGAGTTTGGCAAATGTCTTGATAAAATATTACTAGTAGTATTTATTTATTACTACAGTACTTTTCTGGATCGACATTAATTTTAAACATGAAACAAACATTAACGCGATGATTCTATAAACATTAACAAATATAGTTATATAAAAAAAAACAAATAATTATTGTCATATGTGGTGAATTGTTTTAAATTAATTTATAAATATTACTATTGATCATCTATAAACAAGACGATTTTCAATCAAATAGTTTGGTACAAAAATTATGTGGAATAATAGTTGAATGTTAGCAAACTCAAAAACAAACTTATATTACTAAACGTAACTCAATAGTGAGTGCAATGAGAAAAGTGAAATGCAATTCAATCGAAAATATGAACAAGGTAGACAAACTGGAACGAGATCAGTTTGTCGGAGCCGTTCATATAATAGTTGTCTTCGCAATCGCGTGCGACGACCGTCAGATTGAACGCCTTATTCACCGAACCGGTCAACCGGTGCTCGCGTTTCACGATTTCGCGCAGTTGTGTCGTCACATCCATACAGCCATTCACGTCACCCCTCTTGAGCTGCCGGTCCGCGTCCAGTGTCTCTCTTATGTTATTAACGCCGAACTCAGCCTCCGAGCCCACGTAGTACGGCACCTGATTGTATGCTAATGACTCGGGCGGCAGATTAATATAGAAGTCATAAATTGCTTTATTAAGATTAAACATGTTGTATTGCATGGTAAAGCGCACACGCGATAGATAAGTCGCATCTCTAGCCAGATCTTCAAATAGAGCGGTCGTTCTCGCCGTCAGATTCTTAACGACCGACCGGTTGTCATACGCGAGCATCAGATCACTCGTCGCGCTCTCGATCTTTATGTCGACATAAACTTCGGGTAAAGTATCGGTCGGCACAACCCGTTCGCCCGGTATGTATGCGTCGTATTTGTAGCCCAAACGCGTAATATTGAGAAAGTCGCGCACCCGTACGGACACGCGCTGTCCGTTCTCGTCAAAAAAGCCGAATTTCTGATTAACAAACTGAGCGTCGGTGGGCATAACGCCGCCCAAACGCACCCACGACTGCCATATCCGGTCGATCTGCGAGTGATGCGCGAAAAAGATCGGGTCGAGCGGCGCCGTAACTCCGTCCGACATCAGGCCATTCGCGCCGCCGCTATACGCGTGAATAGTCAAGTGCGGCCGCCTCTCAAACAGGCCTACGTTATCGCAATTAAATGTAACAGTGTAACACTGGATAAATATATTATGTGAAAAATAGTAGTGCAACATTTAGAAAGTTGAAGCGATTACTCGAAATAATTTTCAAAAGATTATTTGTGTAATGTCAATTTTGCTTGTTAATATTGCCAAACGTGAAATATGTGTTATGTGATAAATAAATAAGTGACACGGATAAAAAAGACTAACTTAGCATACCCACCAACATCAGTCATACGGGATAAGCAATAAATTACATCAAACAAAATTAACCAAATTAAAATATATTACAACAAATATTGCTAGACATATTATCGTTATGTCGAATATCGTTAAGTCGAATATTGGTATGCCGAATACCGTTATGTAAAATATTGTTATATCAAATATTATTAAATCAAATATTATTAAAACAAATATTGTTAAGTTAAATATTGTTAAGTCAAATATTGAGTATTCAACATGACGGTATTCGACTTACCGATATTCAACTTAATAATATTTGACTTAACTATATTTGATTAACTATAATCTAATTAATGATATTTGACTTAATGATATTCGACTTAATAATACTCAATATAATATTTGATAAAATATTTAATATAACAATATTTGACATAACGGTATTTAACATGACGGTATTCGACTTAACGATATTCGACTTAACAATATTCGATATAACAATATTTGATTTAATAATATTCGATGTAATATTTATAAATTGGTTAATTTTG
The DNA here is from genome assembly GCA_034697605.1 of Metabelba pulverosa. Lineage (NCBI taxonomy): Eukaryota > Metazoa > Arthropoda > Arachnida > Sarcoptiformes > Damaeidae > Metabelba > Metabelba pulverosa. The sequence goes on along the minus strand of JAQIXC010000572.1, from coordinate 10,213 downwards.
TTTGATTAATTTATTGCTTATCCCGCTTGACTGATGTTGGTGGGTATGCTAAGTTAGTCTTTTTTTTATCCGTGTCACTTATTTGGTGATAAACTTACAAGGCTTCAATCTATTTTTAAAATAATATTTAAAACATTCATTTTACATAAAATTTAGCTAATTTAGAATTTAATAGAATTCAATGAAAAATTATGAGTAAAATAAAAGTAAAAGTGTTCAGTCGATATGTTGTTTTAAATATAACAGTCACATTTTGCAACTTATAAAAAATATTCATCAGATACAGTATAAATGCCACTTTTAAGCATTTATTGAATATATGCTAATAATCTATATAGAAGCCTTTAATAATGTTATATTGTAGACTCAATTATTAGTAAGATTATCATAGTTTTCAAATATGCTAATATAAACATACACCCAAATATGCATGCTAATAAGGTATTAGAGTAAAAACAGTATTATCAGTGAAAACCTACCCATGTATGGGCCCAAAAACATGGGCCGATCTACTCGGCCGCCACCGAAAGCGTGGCAGACATTCAATTCATTGTCCGTCTCATTGGTTGCATAAAATCGTGAGCGAAGTGCGCCGTAAGCGTCGGTCACCTCCGCTCTGATAGCTTTGCCGCGATTACAGGCCTTACAGCGCAGCGGAGTATAGAGTGGATTCAGGCCTTCGTCGGCCGGTATTCGATACGCTTCGGGAATTGAGCGCTCGCTGTCGGGCGCGCTGTACGCCCAGTACGGAAGCGTCAGCTTCGGATCATTGGCCGCTTTGCGGAGAATACGTTCGTAGAAATAGATGTACATCCGGTGCCAAACGAGGAACCAGTACTGGCTGTGCTGACACGTGTTCCAGCCATAACGCGCTATAATCTCGTTGTCGAGTTCGCTGCTCTCGTTATACTTGGGCCACGAGTGCACGTAGGCCTGGTAGGTGAAGCCGCTCGGGTCGTATAGGTTCGCTTTGGATCGGTCGCGCATTACGCGAATACCGTTCCGCAATGACTCCCATTCCCGTGCGCTAAGAAGTTTGACGTTTTTGCGTATGAATGGCCGGCCGGTTAGTTGCAGTGCCGGCGCTATCACCAGTATGGGTAGCAAAATACGCAATAACTGTAAGTGAATTATATTTAATAAATAATTTATATAATATTATGCTATATCTAACCATAATTTATTGCAGTGACTTAACACGGAAATCAACCTCGCTATTTATTTGAAAGTACAAAGAAGCAGCTGGATATAATATTTTACAGAAAAATTTTCAGAAGAAAAATTTTACAGATTATTTTAATTATTAAACAAAATATTTTTGTTTTTGTTATTACCGGTGATAACTCTTTAATAACTAATGCATAATTCCTCTATAAATAAATTACTTTATGTAAAATTTGACTAATAATTTAGACACGATTATCTTTAATAAAAAGTTAGTATATATTTTAACTGTATTTTTACTTATGATTCATAAGTTATGAATCTTGATTATTTACTCATTTAGTTTATTTGGTAATAAAAAATTAATTAATATCATTATAGTCACAAGTTTATTTAAATAGCAATTATAATATACATTAACGATAATTTTCAGTAGTACTAGTAATTTCTTATTCCGTAGATAATAATGTAAAGTGTAAAAAACAAGTTGATTTTTAATCATCAACTATTTTTTATTGCAAAATATGTAGGATAATATTTGAATTTTACAAACAAACAAAATATACACTAGCAACTTATTACTGCTATTAGATACCTATTACCGGTACTTATTTTAACTAAATAGTGAGAGCTTTGAGAAAAGTGAAATGCAATTCAATCGAAAATATGAACAAGGTAGACAAACTGAAACGAGATCATTTTATCCGAGCCGTTCATATGGTAGTTGTCTTCGCAATCACGTGCGACGACCGTCAGATTGAACGCCTTATTCACCGAACCGGTCAACCGATGCTCGCGTTTCACGATTTCGCGCAGTTGTGTCGTCACATCCATACAGCCATTCACGTCACCCCTCTTCAGCTGCCGGTCCGCGTCCAGTATCTCTCTTATATGATTGACACCAAAATCAGCCTCCGAGCCCACGTAGTACGGGTGCTGATTATACGGCCACGACTCGGGCGGCAGATTAATATAGAAGTCGTAAATTGCTTTATTGAGATTAAACATGTTGTATTGCATGGTAAAGCGGACGCGCGATAAATAGTCGGCATCTCTGGCCAGATCATCGAATAGAGCGGTCGTTCTCGCCGTCAAATTCTTAACGACCGATCGGTTGTCATACGCGAGCATCAGATCACTCGTCGCGTTCTCGAGCTTTATGTCGACATACACTTCGGGTAAAGTATCGGTCGGAACGACTCGTTCGCCCGGTATGTAAGAGTCGTATTCGTACTTAAGTCGCGTAATGTTGAGAAAGTCGCGCACCCGTACGGACACGTGCTTTCCGTTCTCGTCGAAAAAGCCGAATTTCTGGTCACCGAACTGTTTGTCTGTAGGCATAACGCCGCCCAAACGCACCCACGACTGCCATATCCGGTCGACCTGCGCGTGATGTGCAAAGAAGGTCGGGTCGAGCGGCGATGTAATCGGGTCCGACATTAGGCCATTAGCGCCGCCAGTATACCCGTGAACAGTCACGTGCGGTCGTCTATCGAGCAGACCTACGTTATCGCAGTTGAGCGTAACATTGTAACATTTATGTTTAATTAAGTTTGTTTTATTTAAACAGAATTTTTACTTGCTTCTTATAATAGAAATCTTAAAATTATGTCTCAAAAACATCTCATAGTATAATATGAAAATACCATTAAGTAACTTTAAAAAATACTGTAGAGCTTATATCTAGTGCTAATAATTAGAAAGTTATTTATGAATTGTTATTTTTGCATGTTAATTTTTTTAAAGTAAAATCTGTTTTTTTTTTGTTAGATTTATTAGTCAACAATTTGTTACAGTAATTTGTGTTTTAAAAATAATTTGTAATTTAATATCAAGTTAATTTAAGTATTAATGGAATTTTGTGCTTATTTTTAAAAGTAAAATATAAGTGTTTAATCGTAATGTTACTTAAAATATATTCGTTAAATATAGAATTAATTATAAGCATGAACATGATAATAATGTAACTGCGTAGAATCAAACATTAGATTATTAAAGATTTCAATTAGTACAAAGCAACTTACTAGCGTAAGGGCCGAAGAACATGGGCCGGTCTACTCGGCCGCCGTCGAAACTGTGGCAGACATTCAACTCATTGCCCGACTCATTGATGGCGAAAAATCGTGAGCGAAGTGCGCCGTAAGCGTCGGTCACCTCCGCTCGGATAGCTTTGCCGCGATTACAGGCCTTACAGCGCAGCGACGAATAGAGCGGATTCAGGCCCTCGTCGGCCGGTATTCGATACGCTTCGGGAATCGAGCGCTCGTTGTCGGGCGCGCTGTACGCCCAGTACGGAAGCGTCAGCTTCGGATCATTGGCCGCTTTTCGAAGAATACGTTCGTAGAAATAGATGTACATCCGGTGCCAAACGAGGAACCAGTACTGGTTGTGCTGAGCCGTGTGCCAGCCATAGCGCGCTATGATCTCGTTGTCGAGTTCGCTGCTCTCGTTGTACTTGATCCACGAGTGCACGTAGGCCTGGTAGGTGAAGCCGGTCGGGTCGTACAGGTTTATTTTAGACCGTTCGCGCATTACACGAATACCATTCCGCAATGACTCCCATTCCCTCGCGCTAAGTTGTTTGGCGTTTTTGCGCACATGTAGCCGACCGGCCGATTGTATCGCTGGCAGTATAGTCAACACCAGCAGCAGTACTCTTAAAAACTGTAATCAATTAAAATTACTATGTTATATATTTATAAATAATTATGATCATGTACTATTACTTACCATTATTATTTGTTGAATAGTTCAATATACAGCGCAAACTTAATATTTATTATATGCATAAATGTAAATTACAGCTGGGTATATTTTTAAAAATAAATTCGGCTATTGAACCGAGTTTATGTCATTTGTTAATAAAACAAAATAAATTTTGAGTAATAAACTACGAGATAGAGTATTGACATTTTTAAGCATGATCAAAAATGTGAACAAGGTAAATAAACTTAAAAGAAATCCAAATATTTGAATTCATATAGTAGTTGTCTGCGCATTCGCGTGCGACGACCGTCAGGTTAAACGTCTTGCGCACCGAACCGGTCAGTCGGTACTCGCGTTTCGCGATTTCGCGCAGTTGTGTCGTCACATCCATATATCCGTTCAGTGAACTTCTGTCGCAACCTATTGGCGCTGAGGCTGACTTCCGAGCCGACGTAATACGGGTGCTGATTGTCCGGATAGGACTCGGGCGGCAGATTGATATAAAAATTAACAATTAACTTGCTCATTTTTTCGATATAATGTTGGAGAGTAAAGCGAACGCGTCGATAGCTAATCGGCGTCTTTAGCCAAATCCTCGAAGAGCGCGGCCGATATCACCGTCAGTTTGGTCACAACCGAGCGGTTATCAGATCCTAGCTTCAGGTCATTGATCGGGTTCTCGAGCTTAACGTCGACATACACTTCGGGCGGAGTATCGTTCGGAACGACTCGATATGTATGAGTTGTATTCGAAGTTCACGCGCGTAGTGTTGAGAAAGTCGCGCACCCGTACGGACACGCAATGTCCAGTATCGCCGAAAAAGTCGGACGCCATTGAAACTGTGGCAGACATTCAACTCATTAACCGTTCAAGAAATAAAATCGCGAGCGAAGTGCGCCGTAAGCATCGGTCATCTCTGGACTCATCTCTTGGCCGCGATTATAGGCCTTACAGCGCAGCGACGAATAGAGCGGATTCAGGCCCTCGTCGGCCGGTATTCGATACGCTTCGGGAATCGAGCGCTCGCTATCGGGCGCGCCGTACGCCCAGTACGGGAGCGTCAGATAAGGATAGTTTTTTTTAAGAGTTTATTATCATCTAAATATGACCTGGGTTCGCGTTACTCGATGGTCTGCGAACCCGAATACAATTAAATCAATAAGGGCGGGATTTTCAAATTTTACAATTTGCTAAATAGCGATAAAATTAGTACAGTGTGACATATCTCTTTTAGGACTCGTTTTAGATATCTCTTATTATTGCATTTTTAAAGGGCTTAAATCTTATGAATTTATGAATTTATGCTATCTAACCTTATAGATATTATATTATATTATGACCAATTTTAATAAAAGAGGTTCTGTCTGCAATGCGCAAAAAGGTGCAGAGTACAAAAAATAGTTAAAACTGAAATTAATACTAATAAAGTGGGAGTTTGGCAGTAATTATATAAGTTTGAAATCAAATAAAATCTGGCCAGCTTATTCGCGTAAATTTGTGCCTTTTTATATCTATATACGTCTACGTATTTGCAAAACGAGTTCTAAAAGAGATATGTCACACGTTATAGTTAAGATTAAATTAAAATTAATGTTAAAAGTAAAGTTAAATGCTTATTATCTAACAAATAAAAACAGTTACGGTTAAAATAGACCGGATTTAAACCGGATTTACATGTAAAAAATCCCTAAATATTGTGCGAAATATGTTCTCAGCCTTATTGGACGTTAACGTCAAAAAAGTATCTATAACGTTATGTAGTTATAGTAAACGGTGGTAGTGGTGTTGGGCGGTGAGATGCCGGTGAGCGATGAGATGAGTCGGTGAGCGAATATTCGCAAAAAATTTGTCGGCAGTTGAGAGCGGAGAGGAACGGCGCGATCCCCGCCTTACCCGTTCGAATCATCCGACCGACTGTCGTACGCGATATTTTGCGGTAGAGTAGACGCGAAGCCTGAGATATCCGGCGGTCTTTTAGCGCAGATCACGTGTGTGTAGGCTCTGAAGGCTCGCAAAACTTCAGGCGATGAGACGAAAAAGCTTAGCGGTGTTGTACGCGAGACGGCTCGGTTGACGGCTACCGACAAGTTTTGGCGCTCAGTCTCGAAATTTGCGCAATCGAACAGTCGGTGTTTTACGCTGTCGTCTACCGAACAGGTATAGCAGAGAGGTGTCGCGGAGAGGTGGAACCGGTGTAAGTAGGCGGTGTGTGCCCCATGTCCCGTCATGCACTGCGTCAGGTAGAAATCTGCGGAGAAAAATTTAAGGGCAAATCTGCCGGAAATTAGCGGAAAAAATTCGTGCACGAGTGGAGCCTTGGTTTCGGCCATCCACTGCGTCTGCCAGTCTTCGCGAACTTTAATCCTAACGCGAGACTTGTAAAAGCTTATCGGGACGGCGCCGTAGCGGAAATTTGTGTCTGTCCGGGGGTGTGCTCGCGCTAAACTGTCCGCCCTAACATTACCTGTACTGCCCTGCTGTGCTGTCGCCATCGAGAAGTGTGCGGCGATATTGTTGTCGGCGAGTTGTCGAAGGCGGCGATGAATCGCGCAAACAATCGGCAAAAATGAGTTAAAGTTGCCGATTGCTGCCAGAGCTGTTGCGCTGTCTGTCCAAAAAGTTACGGAGGAGTTGAGGCGATTTGATGCATAAATTATGCCGCACAGGAGAGCATAGAGCTCCGCCTGAGAAGGTGAGACGTTCGGGTGAAGCGCGAAAGACTGTTCGAAAACGTAGTTTTCGCCGGTATACACGCAATAGGCGGCAGCTGCACCGTCAGCAAAAACTGACCCATCTCTGTAGATGTGGTGACTAGTTTCGGCAATTCCTGTTTGAATAGTCGGTCGTAAGGCGGGGTGCAGGCAATCAAAATGTCTGACTCTGCGCTCTATTTGCCGATAATCGATGAGAGAGTTATAGCGGCTAATGAGAAGCGGGGTTGTCGGCGGAACGCCGTCACGGATATGCGAGTTTGCGATGATTTCTTGAATGCGAAGATCGATTGGAGTTATACCGGCGATCACACACAGACCTGCCGTCGAAAATGCCTTCGTTACGCGCATGAGCGCAAAATGCTGGACCGATCGGAACTTTCTGAGGTTCTTGTATAGGACTGCTCGGTCGGCGAAACACTGTAGCGCATAAAAGAGCATCGGCTCAATGGCTCCGATGTAAATAGTGCGCGTAGCTGCGGATCCTATGCCCCAAATGGACCGCGAAACGAAGGACAGTTTCTGGAGGGCTTCTCTGGCCTTCGAACAAGCGTATGCGATATGTTCGCCGAAGTAGAGCTTTCGATCGAGCATTACGCCGAGATATTTGAGTGTGTCTGAGTGTTTGATTATTTAGCCGTTTAGCCTGACGGTCGGTCTCCGCGTAGCTTTGATGCCCGGCTTGCCGAGGTAGAGGGCCTGAGATTTTGATGCGTTGAAGCGGAGTTCAACGCGTCGGCTTCAGTCGGAAATCTGGTCTAGAGCTGTTTTCGCGCGGTTTTCGAGCTCGGCTATAGACCGCCCAGTCACGATCAGCATTGAGTCGTCGACGAATGCCTGTAGAAATACGCCGGTTTCGAAAGGAATGTCGAAAATACTGTCGAACAGAACGTTCCAGAAGACGGGGCCGGAAGGAGTTCCCTGCATACAGCCCTGCGTCTGCTCGCGGTTGACGGAGGTGGACTCGGACTCTGCGACTATATGCCTGTCGGAGAAGTAGTGCAGAGCTAGCCGGTAAAAATTACGCGGGCAGTCCTTGGCTTTGAGTTGGGCAAGAACTTGATACCACTTTGCGTTGTCGAAAGCGCCTTCGATGTCCAGCGAGACAAGGCAGACGTGCAGGCCGTCAGCAATTGCTTGTCTTGCTGTTGCGAGAAGAGAGGAAATGGCTTGAGTTGTTCCGGTCTGTGGGGTGAAGCCGTGTTGTCGAGGATCGAAGCGGTGATTGGTATGGAAACGCCAACCGATCCGCTTGATCATAAGCGAGTCGAGGGCTTTACCGATAACGGGAAGGAGACAAATCGGCCTAAAAGCTTTGTGCGTCTCGATATGCGAGGAATTCGGTATCGGGATGAATGTTACTAGGGCTCGCTTGAATCGGCCCGGAAAGCAACCCACCGCAAGACAGCGGTTAAAGAACGTAACGATTTCGGTAGAGAGAGTTTCGAAGGCTCGCTGCAGAATGTCCGCCGTAACGAGATCCAGGCCGGGGGCTTTGCTAGTGTCCTATCCGTAAATAGTGGCTCGTACTTCCGCGTAAGTAAATTCGGGATTGTCGGCGGTTTCCGGCAGAACGTAGACAGATGCGCGAAGTAATGCATGTTCTGCAGAATCGTCGGCGGGCCAGTCGCTCGGGTAGTGTCCGCTTAGAAGTAGGCCAAAAGTCTCCGGTTCGTCGACCGTATAAGTGCCGTCGGCTTTGACGAGGGACTTCAAAGCGGACTTTTGGCGGCGTTTCAGGCGGTACATCTGGTAGGGAAGACTCCACGGATCCTTCTCTGACTCTCGGGTGCAGAAGTCACGGAAAGACGCTAACTTAGCGCGAACTATTGCAGTCTTATATCGGTTAAACTCCGCGATATATGCCGATCGATGAATGAGAGAGCCAGGGTTCCTGTTCTTTGTGCGGCGGAGCTTAGCGACGATTCGCTTTTGGTTGGTCAGCTCGGGGGTCCACCAAATGCTCGAGCGAAGTCCGAGGCGCTTACGGGGTATTGCCTTATCGGCGGCATATTCGATGGCCGAACAGAGAGCTATGGCTGCGGTTTCTGCCCGATCAATATCAGAAATTTCGGCGATAAGCGACTGAAGCGATGGTTGAGAGGACCGGAGGTACTCAGAAAAGTTGTCCCAGTTTGCCCGCCTAGTATTAAACTTGCGGGAGTATGTGCGCTGATTTTGCGGAATATCTTTTAGGGATATCCTAAAAGAGATATAGCGGTGATCTGAGAGATTAATCTCTGACAAAACTTCCCAGTCTGTTGTTCGGGGGGCGAGAAAAGGACCGACTATGGTCAGGTCAGACTATGGTATGGTCAGATGAGGATAGTTGGCCGCTATGCGGAGAATTTGTTTGTAGAAATAGATGTACATCCGGTGCCAAACGCGGAACCAATAGTTTTCGTTTTAGGCCGCGCACCATCCGTAGCGCGTCATATCCTCCGTGTAGATAGGGCTGCTCTCGTTGTACTGGGGCCAGGCATGAAGGTTGGCCTGGTATGTAAAGCCGGTCGGATCGTTCAGGTTCGCTGCGGAGCGCTCGCGCATCACACGTATGCCGCGCCGTAATGACTCCCATTCCTCATCGGCGAACCGTTTGGCGTTTTTGTGTGTGAATTGCAGCGAAGATGTATGGTATGTCTGAAGCACCGACGCGACGATCAGCACCAGTAGTAATGAGTGGTAGAGCTGTGATGTGTTTTGTAATAGTTTTTATTGCATTTTGTTTTACAGTCTTTTTTTTTGCATTAAAAGAACACTTTTACCGACCATTTCAATCATTTTATAGTTTTTTTTTTGAAAATATTTTCTAATTTTCAGCTCAATATTAATCTCTATTTTAAATTTAAAGATTTACAGCTGTAATAACTTTAATTAATATACCTGCTTAAAATTAAAATTAACTGCATTGAAAATTTTGCTTGCATTCTAAACTCATTGCACTGTGAATTGCATTGTAAATAATGTAGGACATTTTATTAATATGCTAGATTAAGCTCGTTTTAATATTTTGTTTATTATTGTGATTAAATAAATTAATTTGAAATATTTATAACTAAATTAAGACAATATTCGAATTGGACGTGGTACGGGTGCTGATTGCTGGGTGCCGACACAGACGGATAATTAATATCGATTTTAAAAGGTAAAAGTTTAAACATTGTCGAAGCCAAAAGTGTAAACTTTCTTGCTATCTTGTTTAATATTATTATGCCAGGTAGAATGCACGCGCTACATAATTAGCGTACAGTATTATCTGATTGTAATGTTATTTTTAAAAATGACCCCATTATACTAACAAGTACTGTAAAATATATCTAATATCTAATAAGATAATATAGGGATAAATAATTGCAATAAAATTAAATGATAAATGCTAAATATTTCATATTTATTATGTATAAATTTAAAATAAATTATATATAAATTATTAATATTTATAAGTAGCTAACAGCTATACAAACAAATAACCAAGTTTCATTACGACTATATCGAGTACCATGTAGATTGGACGTGACATGGTGAAATTAGATACCAACAACCGACGTGCTGGGGCATACGGTTGTGCAGCCCTTTTTGAACGCCTCGTATGCGCCGCTCGGAGACAACAGTACGTTTAGGTCGAGTTTGT